>JZKD02S1662579.1:112252-142938 GCA_000966675.3 Picea glauca
TACATATACAACTATATATATATATATATATATATAATTCAGCTTCTATGTGCACTCCAAGGTCATTCCCACGCACTTACCCAATTTCATGCAACACTCTAAAATGTGCTCACTTACCCAGGTGCATGCAGAACTATGAAATGTGTGCACCCTATCTTTGGTGGAAATTCTCTGTGCACTACTCAGGTTTGCAGAACACCAAAACTTTTCCAATGGCTCACAAACCTAAATGTAAATTTACACTTACAGTTGGTACCAATGTCTCACCAACCTATATGTACAATTAAAAAGGGTCTAAATAAAGGAAATTACATTCCCCTCCCCCTTATTTATCCACCTTCCTCAGTGCATCATATACACATGTACATACAAAATTTTAAAAATATTCAAAAAGATGTGAATACTCTACCCGCATAACATCCTGACATTCACAGGTTGCATCCTCAGGACTATACCAGGTCCATTGGACATTTACCAACTCCATGGCTAAATTCTGAAGCTGATTGATTTTCTGATCCAATATGCAAACCAGTCGCACTTGAAAATCACATTTTGGCTCCCCCTGAATTACATTCCAATCAGTAATATGATTAGCATCATGTACATACTTTTTAAACAATGACACATAGAAAAAATTATGAATACATAAGGATGCAGGAAATGCAAGAATATATGAAGCAATACCAATCCTTTCTAGTATTTAAAATGGCCCAAAATATTATGCTTCCAACTTAGAGCACTTCCCCAACATTAGGAAAATATGTCTAGATTTCACTTTCAAAAACATGTGGTAATACACTTTACACTCTCTATGGCTTCTACCTTTATCTGCACAAGTTTTCTTTCTATCTTCAAAAACCTTTAGATTCTTCCTTATCTTTACCATCTGCTCCCCCATTTCCCAGAGTAGATTTGGCCCCACTACTCCACAGTTTGTTGGGTTGTCCCAACTCATTGACATGCTGCACTTTATACCATAATTCTCTTCAAATGGGCTCATCTTCAAAGATGCTTGATACACATTTTTGTAAGAAAACTCTACCAAGAGAAGGTAGTATTTTCATTCGATGGATTATACATCACATACATTCTGAGCATGTCCTCAATCATCGATTGTTGGTGCATGAACACAAGAAGGTTCAAGACCTTGGTTTTAACGTAATTAGTAAAAAAATATGCTACATATACTGGCCCTTTCGGCATCACCTACAAGAAAGTGAAGTCTCACCTGAGGTATATTTATGGGGGCTACAAGAACCAAGATTCTATAGCGGTGAGTGAAATAAGGAAGGAATGATTTGTCATACTTACAAGATCCTTTCACACACTAGATCTTAGTTAACCTGGCCTAGTTACTTAATGCTAGGGGCATATCACTCTATATTCTTTTCATTTAATGGTTTAAACATACAATTAAAATATTGCACACAAATATATTAACAATATCAATAAAGATATGCATTCATCCATAGTAAAGGAAAGAAATAATGCCATACAACATTGAATTAACACATTGCAAACATGAGTAACCATTCAAAAATGTAATTAGACATAGATTTACCATGGTTCACCCCCCTCCTGGGATATGTCCACAAAATATTTTATTCTTTATTATAGTTATGGCATTTTGTTTGCGATTTATTCTACAATATATGTTCAATATACATACCTCTGCTTACATGTATGGATTATTTTGACAGAACAACCTACAATCAAAACAACTACTCATAATTCCTCTTTGCTTCCTCTTCTATTACTTCTCTTCCTCTTTTGCCTTTTGAAATTCGCCAATCTTTTACATATTTAGGTCCCTTTTTCTTAGGTTTTCTTTCCATCTCACAATGAATTGGATACCACTCATGCCCGACTGACAAAAAATCATTATGAGCTGGATAAAACTCATGCTCAACTAGTTTTCCTAGATTTTGCGCTAGCTGTTTCTTCTTGTACCCCATCTTCTTCTCTTTCCTCTCTCTTCTTTCTTGATCCTATTGACATTCTTGATCTCACACCTTTTCTCTGTACTTAATATGTTCTCACTTTTCTCTATACAACATGTCTTCCAAGCATACCCCCAACACTCACCCGTGGCTCATCCCTAGCCACTTAGGCCTATTGTGTCATGCTCTTCCATGCCTCAATGAATTTCTAGAGGATCTCCTTCACTCTCTGTAATGTTGCTTTGATTTCAAATTGTTCACAATTTCCTCCACTTTCTTCATTTTCAAGCTATTTAGTTTTGCATTGGTGTATTGTATTGCTAATGTCGTACTGTTTTGCATGGTAGCTAGGTCTTCTAGTACCCCAAGGGTCTCGTCCTATTGTGGTCGCACCTCCTGTTTGATCCTCCACTGTTCTTCTTTCAATTGTTCCACTGCAAGGTATAATTTCTTTTTATCCAGGACTTTTGTCATTCTTTCAGTTGGTGGGAGAGTATTTTCACAGTCATTAGCATGAATCACTTGTTCTTTTGCAACCCTTACTTGCTATTCCAATTCTTGAATATCTATGGTTTTCATCATCTCTATCCACATGCACACTCTTTTGTCACTTATATTTATACACTCATGTTATAATATTTTAATCTTTTCCACCGCTGCTTGGACAATCTATTCCCTTTTCGCTCTTTCTTCTAGTGGTGTCCCTAGTGTTGTACGCACTTCCAATTATGTTATCTTTATGCAAAGGCCCTGGATAGACTCACTAATATTTCCTACTTGTTCTTTGATCATGGCCTATACCACCATCAGTACTTCTAGGAACACCTTGTATAGTTTTTGGATAGTTGCATGAAATTTTTGTGCTATCTGTTCAACTTCTTCCTTCTCCTTCAAGGCTCTCACAACCTTTTCTTCAACCTCATTTTATCATTTAAGGATTTATCAAAATTTCCTTATTCTTCACTCTTTTTTATGTTGTCTTTCTCTTCCTCTCCCTCTTCTTTTCTCTTCACCTTTTCTGCAAGTTCCACTTGTTGTTCTACTACACACTTTTCCTGTAGCGCAATGGTGTATTTTCTTTGTAGTTCCTCCTTCTCTACTTATTCTTTGTCCAAATCACTGGTTACGATATCTTCCCAACATCGTATTTCCTATGTGATATCTATGTGCAAGTCCTAAAATACTTTCATTGGAATCTGGGAGACAACGAGGTATGCGTGAATTAGTGCTTGCAGCTTCTCTTGTACTTCAGGGTTTGGTAATTTGACCATCTGTACTGTGATTTTGAGCACTCTATGTAACATCCCCATCCCTCCACCAGGCTAGGAAATGCTACCAACACAAACTTAACTTAGCCTTTAAATCTCTGATACCAATTTGTAACATCCCCAACCCTCCACCAGGCCGGGTAATGCTACAAACACAACCTTAAAGTTGTCTTTTATTGCTCTGATTTATGAAAATTCCAGCCTTATACTACTGGGCTATACCACAGAGAGATACTTGCAGAAAACCATACACATCCATATAAACATAGAATGCTTATTCTACACACACACACACACACACACACACACACACATATATATATATATATATAACATAATAATGCAAAAATAATAGTAAGCCTACACATGAAACATATACCACATACACATGCAATAATCATCAATTACAACATATGTACCATTACACATCATGTAAATGAACATAAAAGTGATACTTATATTTTATTAGAAGACCACCAATTGCATGCAGACCTTCCACAAACCTCCCAACATTAGACCATGCTTCTCATCACGCTCAGTAGTGGGTCACCCCCGATATGGGACTAAGCTCCACCCAGGACAAGGGAATCCTAGACTAGGCTAAGGTTACAAGAACACTGTACAGTGCAACCAAAAGGATAATCTCCAAAAGCCTTCTTACACCCACTACTCACAGACTCTCATTCCCCACATGTTTATTCCACACGAGAGTATAAACCGTCACTGTCACACAATCCATCGACTGCTTCACCTCCCTCTCAAGGTCTTGGCAATAGGCTAGATCAAGAATTATCAGAGCTCCGTAGTTGGTTCTGGACTCTCTCTGGGAGAAAACCACTTCCCAACAAATTGTCTCACCTAGAGAGAGCTGGTCATAGGCCTGAAAACCTACCTCTTCTACCACGGGCCTGACAACCCTCTTGTTCAGCCACTTTCAACTCAGTTCCAATAAGGTATGGGTGACAACAATGGTAACTGGTAAAACAACTCAAGAAAATAGAAGACAACGACCCAAACGGTTTAGGTACAAATTCAACTCTGTAAGAGAGGATATGTTGGGTTCAAGGAATCACATAGGTTGACTTCACAGTTATGGTTTTCATAGGTGTGTGGTTATGCAGAGGTCAAAACATAGAGGCCAGATGAAATTCAGAGGAATGACTAGCCATGAGTTCAGGCGGAGGATGGAAGAATGACCAGAAAACCCCCAACACGAGCTAACTCTTCTACTTTAACTGCATGCACCGAGGTTGACACCTATCTTCCTGGAGCTGCATTCATTCCACTTAGCATACGTTCCTTTTTCCAGGAACTTAGGACAACATTGATAAATTTTCCACCTTAGCCTTTAGGAAATAATAATAATTTATTATCCCCTTTAGAGGTAATCCCCCTAGCTTAGCCCCTAGGCCCACACACTTAACCTCCTCCCTTACCCAACCTTGTGGAAGCTTAGTCCCCCATCACTCTTTCTTTGTGGCAACGATGTTTATATTTTTATTAATGATTTTTCATAATTACATATATAAAATAGGATGTTGGCCTTAACATCCTAGGCTCTCTGGCCTAATAAACACATAATCCCACCAGCTTATATACATTTGGCTCACCAGCCTATAAAAATAATCACAATTCATAGTATAACTGGGGCACATCCTTGGGGTATTACAATCCCCTCCCCTTATTTTTACATTGTCCTCAGTGCAACCTTTTACACAACATTAGCAAGATTTCCAAAATATTCAAAAAGATGTGGGTATTCTCTTGCATAGCATCCTCATGCTCACATGTCGCATCCTCAAGACCGTACTAGGTCCACTGGACCTTTACAATCCCTATGGCTCAATTCTAGAGTTGTTTTCTCTTCCAGTCCAATATGCACACCGTATGCACTTGCAAGATGCATTCTTTCTCTACTTGAATCACATTCCAATCAATAACATGATTAGCATCGGGTATATATTTCTTAAGAAATGAAACATGAAACACATTATGTACAGTCATGGATGCAGGTAATGCAAGCATATTTACAATATATATATATATATATGTATATACATGCAATTCTAATAACATTATAACTCGTATACAAAATACACAACATACAATAAATAGAGAATTGATACTTATCTTTTTATTGAGAATACCTTCCACATCAACATGGTATAGAACAAGGTACCAAACCTCAGCAACACTCCAACCAATGGTCTCTCCTTCCCCACATGTCTGTCCCACCCTAGGAGTGTACACCTTCATTGCCACACAGTCCATCGGTTGTTACACGTCCCTTTTCTTGGGCTTCAACAATAGGCCGACTCAGGAAGTCTCAGAGCACTGTGGCTCTCGGAGTTCCAACTTCCCTCAAAGTTCTCCAGGTACCCTCCGGGCCTCATACTGGGGAACCTATCCCCACACTTCTCCCTCCAAGGCTCTATCCTTCTCCAAGGCAACCAAAGGAGAAGTGTACACACACTCATATCCACTGGGGATCCACATGGTAATATATGTTGTCTCCAATCAACATATTCCTCGATCTACTCTTTGTAGTCAACATTCCAACTTTAATCAACATCATCTCATCTGCATCACCGACATGCATTTATCATGAGAAAAATTAAAAGAATTCATTTTAGGAACTCCAACTAGTTTAGAAGGGAATTCAACTTTTTCCCCAAAACATGAAATTCTATTTCACAATTCATCTTGGTTGTTTCCATATTATGAATGCAACGATCCTTGTGGCTTTCCACAAGCACCAAATTGCATACCATTTTTCCTGTAATGATTCATCTTTCATACAACCAACAAATTGTCAGTATTTGTTGTACATCATATTCAATTGCAATATGTACAAAATCTTATGTAGTGATCTTAGAATTTGCTGCACCTAGTAATTCAGTCCCAATGACCCAAAAATTTAATAAACTGGAATGACCTGTCATTCTATTCATATGCATGTTCATAGTAATATCTATAAGTTCATTACTTATTTTTCTAAACAAGAAAATTTCCTATAGTCAATCCTCATGTGGCTACTTGACTTGAAGCTTTCCAGTTGTGATGTCTAGCAACTCCTGAAATGTTCATGAGTTCACAACATTTTAGTTGTTAGTAACAATTATTTCCATGCAATAATATATATTCATGTATTTACAAAACGCATTCAACTATTGCTTTTAATCTGTCACTTACTATGAATGAGTGCAATTATCAATGCATACTTATTCAGTGCACCTTGCATTGAATTACATAATGCTCTTCATCTGAGTCATGTATCTCATGTATCTCACCATCCATAACTTGGAATTCTGGCCAATGTTTTGACACATTCTCCACACACTTCCTATTGTCTTCCCAATTAATTAGATTCCTTCCTTTTCAACATGAACACTACACCAAGAATGTAATTCAGTGGTGTTCATTAGTGTTAGCAAAAAGATTGTAGTCCAAGTTTTATTTAAAGGTAGGAAGCTTTTAATACCTTTGTGGCTCATAACCTTTCCATATCCAACCATGTCCTAGTCTCATACATGACTAGCTTACTGGCATTCATTCCTATAACAAGTTCTCATCTTTTAGTTCTTTGGTTATCACCCCATAAAAAAAAAATATGACATTCTACTATGTCAGTGTGTGCATTCAGAAGCTATAAAGATTTGAATTAATACATGCCTCTATCGTTTACCACATCCAGTGGTATGCATTCAATAATATAATCATGTGATTTTATGAAATAACTCTGGCTAAGGAAATTCTTACCTAAATTTCCTTTCAACAATTATGCAAAAAGAGTAATAAAAAATCATACTTGCATGACTTCCATTAATAAATTTTATACTACCTGAATGTTTGATGGAAGTAGATGCTTTCATGCTTCTTTTATCAAACTTATAGCCAACACTTCAACTCTTTGTTTATTCCCTCCTTATGCAACAACATCACAACCAAAAATTGCAAACATGCAAGCATTATTTCCTTTGGCTGACCCAACAAGCTGTAACATACTTGTTGCCACAAAAATTTCAACAACTTATTTCTCCCTATAAAACTTTTCCTTGTTGATCCCATAAGTCTACAATTTTTCTTGGATTCATAGATCTTCTTTTTCTCCTGATATAACCCCCCCTTCCTTCCTGGGTTTCTGTGACCTACCGGTCTAGGATATTTCCAAATGTTGAGTCATATTGACTCTTCAGGCCTTTGCTAGACCCCTATTAATATTACACATGTCCCCTTTCCTTTTGTGTGCAGGTCTTGATAGACCCGCGGGCTATTCCTGCGCGCTTCCACAACTCCAAGTTTCAGGTGCTAGCCCCTTTTTATCAGCCCTTTCCTTCATATGAACCTAGGATATGACCTCATGGAAAAATGTGATTGTGAGCATGGGAAAGACTACTTTTAGGCCAACCCACTTTTTTCCTTTCAATTCACCTCCAACTTCCATACATCACTTTGTTAAAATTGTGGTATAAGTTGCGGCCCACTCTCAGATTTTTAACATCCGAGCAAGTCCTGACCTCGCAATCTAGCTTGTTTGTCAATCTCCAATCCCTTGGCAATGATCTGCGATCAACGTATGCTATCTATATCCCCTTTTCTACCTTCCACACATGATCCCAGATCTACATGATCTGTCGACACATAGCTCCCTTCCAAATCAACAACTATGGTTGATTCGGGCTCTCTGAACCTCAAGAGTTTCAACCATCAGCTATATTCTTTTCCCTAAATGACAATATTCCAGAGTGGAACATATAATGACACCTGTCCTCAACAATCAGATGGTTCTGATGAAATATGGATTCCCAGCCTTTAAGAGTTCTCACGTCTCCACACACACAAATCTCTAGAGTGATTTTCCCAGAGTGATAGATCTTCTACCACGCGTCCTCTCTAAATCAACGACCTTGATTCTCTTTGGGACTTTGGCTCCTTCCAAACAAGACCATATCAATGGTCCTTCGACCTCCTCCTTGATCAATTATATAGATCTCCTTCCATACTTCTATTCTTTCACCCTCTTCTTTTCTCCAGAGTGATTTGTACCCGGAATTTCAGATCTAGCACCACGCACCCACTTTCAGATCAACAGTTTTCCAATGGAGTGAGTCTTCATCCTCCACGTGTCTCCTCGCAGATCAATGACCCATTATCATTCCTTTGGATCAATGGACCTTGGACATTTTGGGATTTGGCACTTTGGGACATCCCAAAACACAACTTCACAAAAACCCCAGAGTACAATTCTCCAAATTTCACGATCTGGTGACATCTATCCAACCCAGATCAACGACTCCCAACTGCTTCGACTATTCGGTCTTCGATGATTTCAAATCTCAAACTAAACTCTATAAGTGATTCCTTTGTTCTTTTGGACGTTGATCTAACGGTCCATGCTCCTCCCCACAATCGATTTGACGGTTTTTGTTGCTCCTCGTCCTAAGCTTTTCACTTCTTCTACCTTGGAAGATTTTGTTAGTGTTCATAGTCTTAGACCATTGACCTTTATCCCACGAGTCTGCCGCTTGGATCTCTTCTTCTTTCTCATAAGGTTTATCTCTTCTCATATTTTTGAATTACTCAATCTCCTAAAGGTCTCAACCCTTCAGTTTCATTTCAAAGGAAAACTTCGTGCCCTCCTGGAAACCTTCTTTCAAAGCACAACTTGTTGAGAATTTTCTACAGAGTGTTCAACAACTATGTGAGTATCTTCCTATGATACTCTTCTCCCTGAACTCGATAAAGAGTTCCCTCTGTGCGCACTTGCATTCTCTCGATGCCCGCCTAGTAGAGCCCTACAAATTTCTCAGTGAATCTATATCTCTCTGAACTCAACACAGAGTTCTTCTTGTGCATTCCTTGCACTCGAAAACTCAAAGAAGATAAAAAATTGAAACTTATTCAATACTTCACCAGTTTACGCATTCAAACCATGAACAACATATTAAAACATAGTAATGAACACAAATACATAAACACACTATATGCAAAAAAAAAATATTTTCGATTATCTTTGTGAGTGTCTCCTAAACGCTCCGTGAAAATTCGATTTATTTTTGACACTCGCTGAACTCTGCAAACACAACATGCAGTTAACCGAAATTTGTCAGTCTATCATTCCTTAAAAAATCCCACATAATTCATAAACAAATCTGATTTAAGAAAACGTTCAGATTTCATTTGCTTTCTGAGATCTTCTCTGCTCTCCTCCTGATCGTCCAACTCTGAAATTACGATCTTTCATGAGATCTAATGACTCACAACTACATTTGCACAGATCCGACAACCCCAACACCACAAGTGTTGGCATTTCTTTATTTATGTCCAAATACCACACTTGTCATGGTTTTATAATGTCGCTACACCTCCTGAGCTTTGTAACACACTCAAAGTAACCTATTGGCACTCAGGGAACATTTTAAGGTTGGAAATCGGTTCCTCTAGACAAAATTTCCACCTAAAACTTCAAGTCCAATGACCACTTATCTAGCCCATCTAGGTTTGGCATTAAAACCATGGCTCTGATCTTGAATTTTGTCTACTTCGACAACAATTATTTCAAAACGTTTGCTTCATTTTCCACCAACATGGCCCATCCAGGCTCAGTTTTGGAAACGTTGCCTCTGATACCAATTTGTAACATCCCTAGCCCTCCACCAGCCTAGGTTATTCTACCAACACAACCTTAAATTTGCCTTTTACTGCTCTCATCTGTGACAGCTCCAGCCTTATACTACTCGACTATGCCACACAAAGATACTTGAGGAAAAACATACACATCCATATAAACATAGAATGATTATTCTACATATATATAACATTATGATGCAGAAATAATAGTAATCCTACACATGCAGCATATACCACATACATAGGCAATACTCATCAATTACAACATATGTACCATTACACAACATGTAAATGAACATAAAAGCGGTACTTATTTTTTATTAGAAGACCATCGAATGTGTGCAGACCTTCCACAAACCTCCCAACCTTAGACCACACTACTCATCATGCTCAACAGTGGGTCACTCCTGAGCTGGGACTAAGCTCCACCCAAGGAAAGGGAATTCTATACTAGGATGAGGTTACATGAACACTACACAGTGCAACTGGAAGGATTCTCTTCAGGAGCCTTCTTACGCCCACTACTTGCGGGCTCTCATTCCCCACATGCATGTTCCACCATGGAGTATACACCTTCACTGTCACACAATCCATCAGCTGCTTCACCTCCCTCTCAGGGTCTCAACAATAGGCCGAATGAGGAATTCTCAGAGCTCTGTAGCTAGTGATGGACTCTCTCTGGGAGAAAACCACTTTCCAACAAAATCTCTCACCTGGAGAGAGTTGCTCATAGGCCTAACAACCTGCCTCTTCCTCCACGGGCTTGACAACCCACTTCTTCAGACACTTTCAACTCAGTTCCAGTAAGGTATGGGTGAAAACAACAGTAATTGGTCAAAACAACTCAGGAAAATAGAAGGCAGTGACCCAAATGGTCCAAGTACAAACTCAACTTTGCAAGAGTGGATATGATAGGATCAAGGAATCACACAGGTCATCTTCATGGTTCTGGTTTCCAGAGGTGCATGGTTATGCAGAGGTCAAAATGCAGAGGCCAGATAAAATTCATGGAGAATGGCTAGCGAACCCCCAACACAATATGACTCTTCATATTTCACTGCATGTGCCTAGGTCAACACCTATCTTCCTGGAGTTGCATGCATTCCACTTAGCATACGTTCCTTTTTCCAAGAACTTAGGAAACCACTGATCAATTTTCCACCTTAGCCTTTAGGAAATAATAATTAATTATTATCCCCTAAATTAGAGGTAAGTCCCCTAGCTTAGCCCCTACGCCCACACACTTAGCCTCCTCCCTTACCCAACCTTATGGAAGCTTAGTCCCCCATGACTCTTTCTTTTTGGTCGGTCTACATGCAGTGATGTTTATATTTTTATTAATGATTTTTCATAATTACATATACAAAACAGGCTCCTGGCCTTAGCATCCTAGACTCTCTAGCCAAATAAACACATTATCCCACCAACTTATATACACTTGTCTCACCTTCCTATAAACATAATTACAATTCATAATATAACTAGGGCACGTCCTTGGGGTATTACACTCTATGCTCTTATACCCCCATGCGTTCTTCCCCCGCTATGCCTTGTTGGATTGTGCATGCTCCTGGAACTGATGTCAATCAGACTATCTCTAGTAACTATTGTAACCTGGAGAATTGATCCCACATGTTTGTTTGAAGTGATTCTTGTTACTTTGTTGTCTCTTCAAGGACTTCTTCCAAGAAATCCATTAGTATTTATCCAATTTGATCCATGTCTTCATATATTAGGGAATGTATGACTTGAGGATTTTGAGCCCTTTTATTCTTCTGCGCGACTGACCCTATTCTCTGGTCCGACTGTTTCCTTCTTGTTTGAGGTAAGGGTTGTAGAGGTTGATATGTTGGCCCTATTTTTGGTGTGTCATACATATCATTGCCTTGATCGGTTCTCTATGCACCATTTACTAGAGGGTTCGTTTCTATATCTATGTGTTGTGTCACTTCAGTATTACCCCCTATGGAGTCATGTTCCCTTCTTCTAGTACTTTCTAGTTTGGTTCCCTATATTGAATGACCAACTGGATGTCTTCCTCTATTATCTTATACTTCATTTAGACCCATTCTTCCCTGGGATCCCTCTTGGATTTTATGTACATGTGATGTCTATCCCCATGAAATTATGCGACTAGGTTGTATGCCTCCACTAGTTGTGGAAACATGTGTGATGCATTTAGGATACTTTGTCAAATTGTTTCACCATAGGGAAATAAATCTACATTGTTTTCCATATTCCTCCATTTGTTTTTTGAGAACCAAAAATTATGGTATTTTTTCACTACGCATGACTTCCCCCTCAACCCTAGAAACTACACGTCCTCCGACTCTGCCCATGCTGTGAAGGAAATCAAGTTCAGGAGCCAGAGGTAGTGAAAATACATCCCCTTATATTGGGATTCTATGCAGTCTATGAGGAAATATTTCAATAAGAAAGGACCCCAGATCATTGTAGTTCCTTCAACACATTGCTTTGCGATCGTTATTACCCATGTTGGGGCTTGATCTTTCATGCATTTCTGTAGAATTTTGCATGCTAACATTTTTGTGTCTATTCAAACTATGAGGTTACATATCATTGGCACATCCAGGTTGTGCATCCCTCTCACCATGTGAAAATTATCTCATATAGCCTTCGATTGTGCTCTTTCTGTCTTCTTATCTGCAAATAGCATGGCGAGGTCTTTCCCTTGGGTAGACAGTCTAGTGATTCATGCTATGAGGTCCATATCAATTGAAATTGGCCTGTCCAACTACATGTACCTCCAATGCATGAAATATAGGAGGTTTTTGATGTAGGCATTTATTTTGTTGATACGACTGAAGTGTGGGATGTCAAACAATTTAAGGAGGCCTACATGCTCCAGTCATCTAGCCCAAACCTTAACTATTGGTATGCTTTTTTGTGTATGTGGGTATATTTTGATTTCCAGGTATTCATGAGGCAAAAGTTCAAGGAAATTCACCACGTCGTTAATGTCATGGTCAACATATTTTAGCTAAGCCACCTTCCTCAACATGTCTTCATCGATGATGACTACCTTTGGAATGTTTGGTGTCACCATCCTGTAATATGGATTCATTTGCAATGTGATTGGTGGGGCATCATATTTTTTGGGTGGTATGTAGTCACGAGGAAACCTTGTCTTTGATGAGGATGCACCCAAGGTTTCCTCAATATTTGGTTCGACTACCAGAGCTCTCATCCAAATCCTTCATGGTATTTTTGTTGTTGCTCTTGCAAATTTGGCCGGAATCATATCTGTAGTTAACTCATCTCTGGTCATGGTTATAAATCTTTATTTCACTCTCGATTTGTGCTCTCGTTTATCCTTGTATCTACAAAGTAAAAATGACCCATTTTTGGAAATCCTGATGGATGTTATGCCCTATTTTCCATTTTTTCACTAACCTTTGTGCCTTCCTTCTTTTCTCCTCCACCCATAGTGTGACAGGTGTTGGCATTAATGCCTATTTATTTCCAAATCCATTAGCATATTTATGTGATGTACTGCTACTCAGTCATGCGTAATGAAAAATTGTTTCTTTTACTCCCTAGATTTATGGTAGCTCTATGATTGGGCCTTATGGAGGATGTATGCATTATGATAAAGGTTGATTTATAGCTTGTCTTTATCCATCTGTAACTCTCTCTCTCTCTCTCTCTCTTCTTGTGCGGTTCTTTCTTTTGCATAGGTTGTTGACGCTCTTGATATATTTTTAGTCGACTTCCATTCAGTCTTCCTTTCAGTGATACTCCATTAAGTGTTTCCAACTATGTAGAAACTACCTTTGTCACCCATTGGATCACATATGATCCTAACCAGTGAATGTGGAACTTCCTTGGGTGCTGCATAAACTTGCTATCATATAGTAATACCAAGTCGCCTACTTAAATTTTTTTTCGACTTAATGTGTCTGTGATGCCATGATTTCTCCCTTACATTTTGCACTTGTTTATCGAACCTTGTGGAAAATCTATCCTCCCCAAGTTGTACCAATTGTGATAATCATTCCTATATTGCGCATGAATCCGATAGGTCTATGATACTTGCAATGCATAGGCTTGCTACAATAAATTCCATCGACATTTCTTCCTCATGTTTGTATACGAACCTAAAAGTTGTTTGTCTTGTTAACTTCTTTTTATTTGTCCTGTATTCCCATAATAATGTAGGGATTCTTAAGTCTAATTCATCTCTTCCCACATTGCCAATTTGTGTTATTGCATTCTCTAGGACTTTGTTGAATGCTTCCACTATTCCATTATCCTATGTGCAGTATGATGTGATCTTCTGGTGGTGGATTTGGAATTATTTGGTCAAATATGCTATGGTTTTATTGATAAAGTGTGTTCCTTGATCATTCATCAATGTTCTATGGAGTCCAAAGAGAGTTGGTATGTTTTTGAACAAAAAGTGTGCAACCGTTTTTGTGCTACAATCTGTGACTGACATGACTTCCACCCATCGAGTTGGATATTTTGTTGTTGTAATGATGTACCTCACCCTTGATATTATTACTAGTGGGTTAATTGGTCCAATGAAGTCAATAGCCCACTTATCAAAATCCTAGAACATAACCTGTGGGTTCAATTACATCTTGTCCCTTCTAGAGGGTTTTTAAACCCTCTGACAAACATTGCATGTCTAACAATATTCCTTTGCATCCTTGTGGAGTGTAGGCCACCATAATTCTACACGTAAGGTGTTTTGTGCAAAAGATTTCCTTGCATAATGTCCTCCTATTATCCCATCATTCACTTATGCCAATATAGTTTCTATTTTATGTTCGACTATGCAACGTCATAGTATTCCAACTTCACCGAGTTTATATAGTCTTCCTTCAATGAGTTGGTAGTCCACAACCTTTGCTACCAACTTCTTCTTCTATGTGACTGTCATGTCTGAGGGGGCCATTAATGTACCAATGAACTGTACAATATATGTAAAATAGTCATCTTCCATATTAACGGAGAATAATTGGGCGTTTGGAAAGCTATCGTCTAAGTTTCATGGCTCTTCTCTTGATAGAATGCATGATAGGTGGTCGGGTACTGCATTACGTTTACCTGTTTCTACTACTAGTTCAAAGTCATACTCCTAGAAAAATAGAATCCATATGAAAATCCTCTCCCCCAAAACTAGCTTGTTGACCAAATATCTAAGCATCGAATGATTTGTGTACATCTTGAAGTGTGAACCTAGTAAGTAGTGTTTGAACTTCTGCAGTGCGTAGACCATAACCAATCCCTCACGTTTTTTGTGTATATTTTTCCTCTGCTATTGATAGTTTCCTACTCGAAAAATCGATTTGATGATATATATCTCTATCACCTGGCTCCGGTAATGTCATTCCCAATGCTATTGATGATTCATCCACATGTAGATGAAAGTCCTTGTTTTAATCCGGAAAAATAAATATTAGATCAGTTACTAACTTTTTCCTTAATGTGTCGAGTCCTTTTTGGAAATCGTCATTCCACTGGAACTTCATGTCTTTTTTCAACAATTTTTCTATTGGGGTTGTAATTTGTGTGTATCCTTCGATAAATTTCCAGTAATAACCAATATCATCCAATGTTGTGTGTAGTTTTTTGAGTGATGTGGGTGTTTCTAAGTCTAGAATAACTACAATATTTGCAGGATGAACTATCAATCCTTGTTTGTGTACGACGTGTCCCATTAATATTCCAAACGGTGCACAAAAAATACACTTATTTAGGTTTAAGGATATATGATGTTGTCTACACTTATCCAACATCAATCTTAGCAACTCAACATGATCTCATAACATGATAAATACAGTCGAATCATCCAAGTAGACTTCGAGAAACTTGTGAATGAACTCCTTTAACACTACAACAACTACTCTAGAAAACACCACAAGGGCGTTTTTTAACCCAAATGGCATTACTGTGTCTTGAAAACTTCCCCATTCCATCATGAAAGTAGTATTATGTCTATTTTCCGACGCAATTCTGATCTGATGGTATCCTAAAAAAACCATCTGTGAATAAATAGGATTCTTGGCTTCCTACATTTTCCAGTAATTCGTATGTAAATGGTGTTAGGAATGGATCATGCATGAATGCATCGTTCAATTTCCTCAATTCGACACAGATTCTTATACCCAATGTTTTATTGTCCTGTACTACTACTGGACTTTTCCATTCTGATTCCTCAACCAGTTTGATAACTCCTTCTTTCAGGATCTGATCTATTTCCTCAATTTTTTCTTTATATCTTGGGTTGAGTCTATAGGATATTCCTTTTCCTCTTTGTATTCCTTTCATCTCTGAGAATGTCGTGGGAAATAAGTCTTGATATTCGCGTAGTAGATCGACTATATTTTCTATGGTTTCCTCATATCAATAATCCCCTATCCGTGCAAACTTAAGGTCTTCCTTCATTCCAATATTTATTGTGTGTGCCTTGATCGACTACACATATGTTGTAGATTCCATCTCTAGGCCCTCTACTATCTGTTCTCCCTATGTTTCTTGTACTTGGATGTTGTGAGGATCATTATCATCTTGATCCTCTTACATCACATTGTAACATTCCAATATCTTATGAACTATCATGGAGGCATCGTGTGCACTTCATACATATATTAGTTCCATTTATTCTTCTTCAAAGAATATTTTCCATTTAATCCCCTGTAGTGATACACTTATTGGGAAAAACTCACTCTGAAAGGTAAATGTTACCTGGAATCGTTGAGTTATGTAATCCCATTTTGTTTTATCTATATGCATATATAGTTCTAAGTACTAGTTCTTTGTAATGGTATCCAGGGTATGTATAAACTTGTGTTTCCATTTTTTCCTTGGGATCCGTTTCCACACTTTTTCACATTGCGCAACATGGTTTGTTTGGTTTCCTACCCTGATATAGTTTTGCATCATGTCTCCCTCTTTGGTATTAAATATTATTTGGATTAGTATCCTACACTGTTGTCAATCTTCCATGGTGCCTTTGTGTGTCTCCCACCATCTTGCAGGGGTGGATTTCAATACAACATCAGGTGCTAGTATCCTCTATTTCTCTAGTACTTGTTCTTTGAATTTTTGTATGAATATTGTTATATCTGTAAATCCATCATACTTAGGTGGTTTGTAAAATTCTATTCCAATCCAATAGAATGAAACGGGCATGTGTGCACATCATCGTGTTGAGACTTCATGCATCATGTGCTTCCAGTTTTCTAGGCTTGATTTTGAGGATGATGTACATGAACCGATGCTTCTCCAACTCAGTGCACCATCTTTAGTGGGGTTAACATAATCATCCATCCTTGTAGTCATGTTGTACAGGTGATCTATTTCATCACCCCACACTAGTTATATGTACTTCCTTCCTTCTTTTGGTTCTAAAGGTGTAGTCACTTTCAGGTCTTCGAATTCAAATATCATCCCTTGCCTTTTCAAACTGATAATGAATTGGTTATCAAAGGAATATTATAGTCCCATTAATTATGGATATGGTTCATTTTCATCCACAATATCTTCGAATTCAAATATCATCCCTTGCCTTTTCAAATTGATAATGAATTGGTTATCAAAGGAATATTACAATCCCATTAATTATGGATATGTTTCAATTTCATCCACAATATCAATCCCTTCAATGTATTCAATGCTGCACACTCCATATATATTCACAGGTATTCCTATTAATATTCCAATAGGTACTATTTTTTACTGATTTTCTATTCTCAATTGGATGGGTGACTATGCTAAATTTGGTTTCCCCATCATTTCCCATGTCTTCTTAGGTATCACATTCAAATCAAACCCTAAGTATAAGATCACATTGTCTATCTTCTATTCTCCAATATGCACGTTGAACCTGAATTCTTTGTTGGTTCATTTCTTGTGTAGTATTTGGTTCACTACTTTCTTTTCAATCGGGTCTTCCTTTTCTTGAGCACATTGATTGATCATATAGAATAATGTATGCAATTCATTTTCATATTCCACCAATACTATGAAATTGTTCAAAAAATTTCATAAGGTGCTTACCTTCTCCAATGATCCTTTGGTTATGACCTGGTCCTCAGTGGGATGCATATCCCCCCTTAGGTGGTGTAGCTGATGTGGATGTTGTCCAGTCCTATCACAAGAGTTATTTCCTTGCTTGTTTATAGATCTCCTTCTCTTCATGTGATTCAAATGCTCATTTAGGTGCTTCTGATTTCTTTACCCACTTCTCAACCAGTTTCCTTTTGTTGGTTGCATCCATTTCTATTTTGGTTCTTCCACGTGTAAAAACCTCTACTTTGGCTCCTTCATTACATATTTTGGAGGATATATTTTGAATATTTGGGTTCTCATTCTGATTCTCTCTAGTTTTCCATTTTTCCAGCAGTTGGGGGAAGTCCTCTATCACATGTTCTAATGCAGAACAGTAAGTACATGTTGTGCAGGGATTTTTTCAATCCCACATTAAGTTTCCTAGTTGGTTACAATTATAGAATATTGTGGGGCCTCTTCCTCATTTCCCCCTACAAAATCCTCCTTGGTATCCTTGATTAAATCCTCTTGGAGTAATAGGTTTCCCTCCTTCTTCTGTTGTGACATTCTCCTCCTCAATCTTGTACATGTTTGTCATGTGCTCCATCATTAGATAAAATGCACAAAAATATTTGTGTTCATGTCCCACTTATTTGGAAAAGCTACAGAATAAGATTCTTGGGGTATTCTTATATTTATGTAATATCTAGCACTCATGGGGTTTGTGTCCCCATTTCTTTCATATCTCACAGTATCCTCCACTTGGTATCAGGTTTGGTGCTCTGACTACTAAATACTGCGCAAAGGATGGACATTCATCTTTGTGGTGACCTTCAGTCCTGCATTTTGTGCACCATACCTATTCCTATTTATCTTTCCCCTTTGTAATTTCTTCCAAATTAATTGTTAATGCAACTAGATGGTTCTGTATCTGTGTCATTCTGTTATTGTCTTCGAATGGAGAGGCTTCCAATTTTATATAAATTTCCAATGCCTCGGACAACGACATAACCTTTTTTTGTATTAAAGGATTGTGGATGTAAGGTAACAATCCTGCAATGAATGAATCTCTATGTTGTTGATCAGGTATTTGGAATGTTAACCTCCCCATCACATATTTGAACCTCTAATCAAACTCCCATACTGACTCATTCTGTACTTTCTTGATCTCCTTGTTTGACCTAGTGGTGTAGTACTTTGGAGCTTCATGTACTAGAATAGCACGCATCCTCTAAGATTCGTTGTGAGTTGTGTGATATTTGTTCCATCATCGTGGACATTATTTGTATTCTAGATGATTTCACATACAAAAATATGGCGTTGTGGATCCTAAGATCCAATTCCCTTGAACTATAGTAATATTAATGTATTATATACTCCTTCCATGTTGTTGGGTGTAGGACTGCTTTCTGGTGATACTGGTTGAGTCTGACTGCCTCTACCACTACCACTGCTATGGATATTGTTGATCTGAATTACTTTACTTATTACAAGTGCTCTGGAGATATTTTTGAATGTTTTCTCAGATTCAGGTGATGCATGAGAGGTTGTTATTTCGACCCAAGACTCAGCTCGGAAAGGACTTACTAGTTCTGATATGAATGGATTGAACTAGATATCCTCCTCTTCTCCCTCTTTCTATTGTAATTATATGATATGGATGTCTGCATGATGTTTTAGTTACTCACTGTTCTTCTCTCTCTCCCTAGTTGTAGTTCTCAACTTCTTGTACCTTCTCCCACTGTGCAAGACTCCAAATTCATATTCTCCTTTCGATATCCCTTCTTCTTTCTCTTGCATTCTCAATCTCCCTTTCCTCTGTCCATTTTACTACCATTAGATAAACTCTTGGTCAGAAAACCCCAGTCCCTCCAGGTGTGTGAAGTCCTTTATTTATACAACTCCATAATCATCACTTATTTATTTCATAGAAACATTTTTATCGATGCAGCTAACAACTTTATGAATCTTCCTCACAGACCTTTAAAGAAGTCTCTTTCTCCAACACTGTAATCATGGGTATATTCTATGGAAAATTTTGTTACGTAGCCTCCCAATATATTGTCCAGCGAAAATTCCACTACGCGAGATGTTCTATTGTCTATTCATTCCACTTGTATGACTAGTTCAAGATTCCTGTTCTTTGGTGTAGTTGGTCTATGTCTACCAATCTTTTCCAAAAATATCTTCAACCATTATGCTAAAATATTAGGAAATTCACCGAAAAAAATATCATGCAATTCTGTATACACATACCTTTACATCTATTACTTATTATTTAAGAGAGGGTTTTTATTATCCTTCTGCACAAATTCTTGTTCTTTTTCCCCCAACCATTTGATTATCTCTTTCCTTATCGGAGTCCAAACAATTCCCTCACTTTCATACTTTGGGTCCCAGAAACATAACCATTTGTTGGTGCATATGCACATGAAGGTTCAAGACCCTAGGTTCAAGGTAATTAATCCAACAAAACCCTACAGATACTGACTATTTCATAATCACCTACAAGCAGGGGAATTCTCAGCCGAGGTATCTTTATGGGGAATACAGGAGCCAAGATTCTATAGTGATGAGGGAAATAAGGGAGGTGCACTATTTCATACCTACAAGATCCTTTTGTGAACTATATTCTAGTTAACCTATCTTGGTTTCTTAATTTTGGGTGCATATTAATCTATATTATTGTCATTTACTGGTTTAAACATACAAGTCAGGTACTACGCACAAATCTATCAAAAATATCAATAAAGATAAGCTTTCATCCATAGTAAAGGTAGTAAATAACACCATACAACCATGAATTAACACGTTACAAAAATAAATAACCATTCAACAACATAATTAGACACAGAGTTACTATGGTTCACCCCCTCTTGGGCTACATCCACAAAATATTTGCTTCTTTATTATAGTTACGACATTTTTTTTATGCTCTGCGTTATATTAGATGTTCAATATACATTCCTCTACTTACATGCATGGATTATTTTCATCAAAAAACACTACAATCACAAGAACTACTCATAATTCCTCTATGATTCCTCTTCTATCGCTTCTCTCGTGCTTCTTCCTTTACAACTGCGTCTATATTTTACATATTTATGTCCCTTTTTGCTAGGTTTTCTTGATATCTCATAATCAGTTGGCCAGGACTCATGCTAGACTTGATACAACTCATTATGATCTGGATATAGCTCATGCTCGACTAGTTTTCTCAGATTTTTCGCTAGTTGTTTCTTCATGTCCCCTAACTTCTTCTCTTTTCTCTCTCTTCTTTCTTGATCCTCTTGATCTTCTTGATCCTATGCCTTTTCTCTGTACCACACCTCTTATAATTGTTCGCTATCCAAATTGCATGCCCAACACCTATTTACCCTCTCTATTTCCCCTCTTTGTTTTAGAGTCAAATACATCTCAAATAGACTAGTGTAGGACACTTATGCATCGAAACCTCATTTTTATCACCAGAAGTTGCATGAAAACCTTGGTTTTATCACCAAGAGGGTGAATATATCATGCATGTGGAAAAAAGGGAGAATATATTGTGATTTCATGTGTTTGTCTCACATCCACACATGTGATGCAGTTAACTGATTATTGCATGGACCAATTAACTAGGACTAGGTGGAATATTACTTCAGTTTTTGTCAGTGAGCATCTAGATCCCTCTATATCACTACTATGGCACATTCACTTAGACATGTAGAGTATATCATGCATATTTTACCATTAATCATCCAATTAATACAAATCATTCTTTCTATCAAGGTTTCCTCTCTTCTCTTCTCTCTCTCACAAGCTTTGTGTGATTTTTCTACTAGCTAGGTTCACCGTGAAAACTTCACAACTAGAACCTGATAGTAACCCAAGAAACCATTCAGAATAGAGAACATCTCAAATATTGAAATTGTTTGAAGGAGATATTCTGTTATAGGAACATGATAATTATCTTTCTCGAAGCCTTTATTTAAATTCTAGAAGTCCACACAAAGACGAATTTGACCTATCTTTTTCCTTATAGGAACTAGTATGGCCACCCATGTAGACTGCCTTACCTCGAAAATAATTTTGGAATCTACAATTTTATAAATTTCCTTCTAGATTTATTCTATCAATGGGTGAAACTTTCATAATGTATGCTGGAAAGGTTTTCCATCAATACTTAGGGGTATTGTGTGTTGAGTTTTCCTTTTGTTGTAAGTTTTAACATCTTGAAAGGACCATGCAAAGACATCTTGGTGTTGAACATATTGAGATAGTCCCTTTTTTCGTGTACATATAATGATTTGAAAACATTGATTTTCATATGGTTTTCAATGGTACCCAAATTTATCACTTCATATCCTAAACTATAATTGCTAGTTTTGACATTTAATGGACATTTGAATCTATCCCACAACTCAAATAGATTTTCAAGGTTCATCACACCTTTGGGAATGGTATGTAATTTAGGCCTCACTATGGTTTCACCACCTTTATCCTTTAAAATATCATACTCTTGGTCTGTTAAGGTAGATTGAAATTTATCATCATCAATGGTGAGATCTCTCAAGTTTTCTTCATTAGTAAGGAATTCTAATATTTACTAATCCCCTTCAAAAACCCTCCAATTGGTGACATTATCAAGTATAGAAGGTTTATATAGAAACTCGATGGTAAACATATATTGGATTCATAATATTCTAATGGGGATAACCTAGAGTATTTTGTAGCCAATGAATCAATTAATAGGTTTTGGGATCGTGGGACAAAAATGATGGTAAATGTAGAAAAGTTATCAATCAGTTTGCAGAGTTCTTGTTGATATTTTTTGAGGTGTTCTGATTTTCAGTGTATGTAATTCCTAATTTTCCTAACTATGATTTTAGAATCCCCAAATACTTTGAGTTATTTTATATTAAAATCAATATGTTTTTTCATTCCTTGAACCAAATCTTCATATTCGGTTGTTTTATTTGTACAATAAATTTCTAGTCTACAAGATAAAAAAAATACATCTACCATTCGAGTCTATAAATACACACCCAACATCTTCCCCTTCTTCAGATTTAGATCCATCAAAGAACACAGTCCAAATATTAGTTACAATAATTAGTTCTAGCTTCTCTTTTTTATTTTTGTGATTTCTATTTCTATTTTTGTTTTTCTCTTAAGTGTTGCTTACAATTTATATAGTTGAGTTGCTTTGAATTTTTGGGAAAATCTCATCCTCTTGAAAATATAGTTATGACTTCTATGTGATGAATATTTTGGATGTTAGGGATATATAATTAACAAATTCTGAGTCAAGTGAGTAGTTTCCTACGATGGGATATTAAGATGATGAGGGTTCATTTTTTGCCTCCAAATCAGTCATAGTGTGTTTCATATAATTTTCTTTGTCAATTGTAATTTTGTTAGGTTGTCCATTCTAGAGTAACCATAAATGATACCAATATGAGGAAAAAAAAACTTGCAATTTTTGCGACCAATATCTACTAAGAAAGATACCATAATATTTATGAATATATACAACAATAATGTCAACAACTTGATGGACCTTTGGAATGGAAACAACTCTAATTAGAACATATTTTAATTCTCCTACAACCTTCACTTTTGATATATTTAATTGAATGATATCAGTGGAACATTTAGTGGTAGTCACAATCAATTTTTTGTAGATAGAGTAAGGCCTGACATTTCAGGAATGTCCTAAGTTAGCCAAATAGTTATTAACATCGTGGTTGAAAATTTTGAAATTTAGCAAGAAAGGAGGTGTTAATGACTTAGATTTCTTCCCTATCAAAGCTATGTTCTCTATTGATTTTTTAGAGTTACTTTACATATTTGTATTTATGGTTTGGGAAGGGGTCATAGTTGGATGTTTCTCTTCCTTCAAATATTTAAGAAAAAGAGTCTTCTATTGAGAAATTTTATAGAGATCCATAATTAAAATGTTTTATTTAATTTTTTTCAAACATTCAACCACATTGTATTCAATTTCTCGACCTATTGACTTAGATAATTAATTAAAGAAGAAAATGTAGGAAGAAAAACAATGTGCAGACAAACTGGAGAAAATACTTGAGGATGTCTTCCAAATGATTCTAGGCAACGCACTAGCAGAAGAGCTCAACACAGAAGAAAATATAAAAAGAATAACATAGACGATGGATGGGTATAAACAAGAGGTAATAGAATTCGCTAGGAAGATAACACCAACTACCCCTCTAGAGGTCAGATTAGAGAGGGAGCAACATGAAACCAAACAAAAAGATAGTATTGCGCTAAAAGTAAAAGAAGTAGTAGAGCTCTACAAAATGACCATGCAGATATGGAAAGGAATGGAAGAATATGAAGGAATCCAATAGTTGGATTAGAGGGAAGAGAAGATGAATGTTGTAGTTTAGGATTTAAAGAAAAGTTAGAAGGCAATGTCGATATCAGAGAGAATGAAGGCTGTGAAAAAAATGAAAAATATGCTAGTGGAATTGAAGACAATCTAAGAAGAAAGAAAAACAATGCAATATCAGTTGGAGCCACTCCAGGATAAATATGATAAGATGATTGCAGAGATGGAAACATATAAAGGAGGATTGGAACAAGTGAAATTAGATAGTGTATAATTTTTGAAGGAGCACATAAAAATGTAGGTGGTGGAGACCCTAACAATGAGAAGTGCACAGGTGAAGACACAAGTAGATGCACTCACACATAATTTCTAGGAATTGGAGAAATCGATGTAGAAGGCACACACTACTTGGGTGGCTCAGGATGAGAAATAGGTTAGTGTTGGGGACCTATTGGTGCAGACAATTTTGGTGTAAGTATTGAGATACAATGCAAAAAATGAGGAAGAATGGACCAAGGAAGTAGCATGCACCAGGAAATGAGGATAAAGTAGTGTGCAAGAAAGCAAAGGAAGAAGCGCGCCATGAAGAAAGGAAAATAAGCATGACGAAATGATGGATTATAGCGTGAAGGAAGTTAGAAAGTGGATAAATTGAGTCCACTTAGAATGAGGGTTTTGAGTCATGATGTAAGGGTTTTTACCCATTTTGTAATATAAATAGAGGATGTATGAGGTAGATGAGAGGGGAGATCAGAACTTATGTATGTCGAGAAATATCTTTTTGGAGAAATTTTCAGTCTTGAGTCACAGTGATAGTTTTTGGCTAAGATATGTGGAGCTCATTTTGTATTAGTTTTGGAGAATAATGAAGTATAATTGAGGGTTAGTTCGCAAGTTGTGGATCTTGGTGAAACATTGCTCAACCTCATGGAGTATTATGAATTTTTGATGTAGTGCATGTAATGCCCTTTTTTTAGGAATAATAATAAGAAGCATAAGATATTTGTGGATGTAGCCCAGGGGGGGTGAACCAAAGTAAAATGATATCTCTATGTGTGTTATCTCTTATGTGTTTATATTATATGATTTATGATGAATGCATAAATAAATTAATACATCTGTTGAAGTTTATTTACAATGCACAATAGAATAATATGATGTGTATGCAGAATGAATGGTTAAGGTTAAAAGAATACTAGATCTCATGAATATTGAAGTAGAAGAAGTATGATATGCCTAAAATTCCCACGAGTTCCATCCCTTCCATGATTGTGGACACTTGGGTCATGAAATCACCCATAAGTCATCTCGGTTGAGACTACGTTGTGAACTCTGTGCACAATGTTTCCTTCTGGTTTACCAGAGGGGCTAATGGTTTCTAGGGTTTTGTTGGAAAACTGAGGTAGAACCCAGGTCAACCCATACATCCAACACTCCTAAACCTGAGGTGAAATATTTTTGCGGATTATTTCTTAAGGTTTCTGATTTTCTATATGTGGGTTAATTGTATGGTTTTTTGTGCATAGGCCCACCTTCTAGCACCAATTCTATTGATGGTTACAGATTCCATGGACTCAACAATAGGGATTGCACCCAAGGAAGAGGTTGGTGCAGTCATGACCCTCACAGTCCAACCGCTCCCACCAGGACCTTCTCTCACTCAGGCCCGAAGAGTCAAAGACTCTTCCAACTTCTTATGAGAGTTCTCAATACCCACATAGATCTCCCTTGTGGTGATCTCCCCATAGCTTTGTCGAGAAATCAGGTTTCGCGTTATTTCGAAACCTAAGTGCATGGTTCTCGCGCTGTCCAAAACCCTGAATCCCGATGGGTCAAAGAGTCAACGATCCCGTCCCTATCGGGGATTTCCCTATCGGGAAATCGACACTTGTATTGTCGTGCGTCACTGCCTTCACAAATCCCCGAACCCTGAACTTCGATATGCACGTGCGCAAATTCCTCACCACGTCACCTCCTCTCTCCACTCTATCGGGAATCATAGGATCATGATTTCACTGGTCGTAATTCCTTTGCACTGGAAAATCCCGAATGTCGAATCCCGACTTCCCGGGATCTCGTGCCACCTGTCCCCTTAGTGATTGACGACACCGATTAGATCGGGAAATCTCTAATCGCGATTTCAGAAAATATGAAACTCTTGCCTCTGGGAAACCCGATAAGCCGAATCCCGATGGCTCTTGGTTCTTCCTGCGCCTAAGGGTTAAATCCCTCGTCACTTCTCCAAGATCTGACGATCGACGAGACTTCGTGATTCTCCTCTGCGAACCCTGGTCATCGATTCTCCTCCTTGGAGATTCCTCATGCTCTAAACCTCCTTCCTATTCAAACATTCTCCTGGGTCTTTCTCCCACAGTATCACGAAGGAAATATCCCCCCTGAGCTTTTCAACTCTGACTCCCTCAGAGACTGTGTGCACGCTTCCTGCGCTGGACCTCCATTAGCTCTCAAAGTGTTGAGTCTTCCAGACTCTGTGCACTTCTGGAAAAAACAGTCTCTGTCTCCTTCTACTCAGATTTCACTACTGAGACTTCAAGTTAGGCCTGCACTTCTCCTGCACGGCTCTATCAATCTGCACCAGCTTCTGGGTGAATGAGAATAAGGGTTTAACTGTCTAGCCTCATCAATGCACTCTATGCGGATGAATTCAACTGCACTCTATGAAGGAATCTTCCAGCTCAAACAGAGAAACAATTGAAAATCATTCTCTTCTCTCTCAGACTTTAGTTAAACCTCTAAAATCACATGCACAGCATATTCAAAGCAATTTCATGACAGAAAACAACATTCATGAGCATAATATCAACATACACAGAGAAACAACACCAGTCATGAAATTGAATCACAGACTCTTCTATTAATTCAAAAACATCTGTACATGGGTGTTCTCCACAAGTTCTCTGCTTGCTCTTCCCTTCTTGCTCCTGTTTCTCAATATGTTACAATGTACAAAGGAGGGCGTCTATATCCGTTCTCCCTCTCGAAAACTGAAAATATCAAATGTACAATTAAATTCCTATCTAACAACATTAAATCTATTAAATACCTTCCTATCTACTAAGGATGAGAGCTTAAGGGCTCAAGGTCCCCTTTACAATAAAAATGTGCTTCTTTATGAATGCCTTCATTAAAGAGTGGCGCAACGACTTTCAAAGAATTTCAAAATTTGTAGGCGTTGTCCAACTGTCTTTTCTGCTTGATGTGCTGGCTCGCTTGATACGCTGGCGATGCTCCTGCATCATACTCCTTGGCTTGAAAAATTTCATGGGCTCCTGTCCATGAGCTCCTGCACGGTCTGTCCATGCCTCTGTATGACTACTTCTGTCTCCCAGCTAGCATCCTCCACTGGGTGATTCTTCCATTTCACCAGATATTCGAAGTACTTCTTTCGTCTGGTCTTCTTTCCCACTCGCTTATCCAATATGTACTCCATATGCAGCTTTTATGCTACTAGTAATTGCTTCTGCCACTGGATCACTGGTCCTTCAGTTCCAGCCTCTATTTCTCCAGCCCTGTATGGGTATAAATCCGAAACATTGAATATCGGAGATATCCCGATGCCATCCGACAACTCAATCTCATAAGCATTCTCTCCGAACTTCTTCAGGACTCTGCATGGTCCTATTTTCTTCATTGTCAGCTTATTATACGTTCCCCTTGGGAACCTTTCCTTCCTTAAGTGCGCCAGAACCA
Organism: Picea glauca; assembly: GCA_000966675.3. Classification (NCBI taxonomy): domain Eukaryota; kingdom Viridiplantae; phylum Streptophyta; class Pinopsida; order Pinales; family Pinaceae; genus Picea; species Picea glauca. Next base: position 140,158 of record JZKD02S1662579.1, read on the forward strand.
TATCACCAACTCCAAACTGGAGTTGTCTCTTCCGCTGATCGACTCTACACGTGTACTCTTGATTTGAGTCTTGCAACCGCTGCTTCACCCTGCCGTGAAGTTGTTTCATCGCTTCAACAAACTCTTCAGCACTAGCACTGCTAGTTGCAGCCTGTTTTGACTCCCTGAGTTCAAAAAATCCCCTTGGTTGTGTCTCGTACACAATCTGGAATGGAATTTTTCCTGTACACCGATTCAAAGAATCGTTGTATGCAAATTTTGCCTGTGGTAATATGTTGTCCCAGCTGCCATGGTGTTCCGCCACCAAGCTCCTCAGCAAGTCTCCAAGACTTCTGTTGACCACTTCGGTCTGCCCATCCGTTTGTGGATGATATGCTGAACTAAACGCCAATTTATTTCCCATCTTCTTCCATAGCGTCCTCCAAAAATGACCTATGAATTTCGTATCCCTGTCCGAGACTATGCTTCTCGACAATCCATGAAGTCTAACAACCTCTTTGAAAAACAAGTTTGCGATGTGGGTTGCATCGCTGGTCTTCTGACATGGAATAAAATGTGCCATATTTGAAAACCCATCCACCACCACAAAGATGGAATCATGTCCTCTCTGCATCCTCGGCAAACCCAATACAAAATCCATGCTATTCGCCTCCCATGGTCTCTCGGTTATGGGAAATGGTTGATAAAACCCAGTATTCTACTTTCTTCCCTTCGAATGTTGACATATTCGACATCTGTCAACAAACCTCTTGACATCTGCTCGCATGCCTGGCCAAAAATACGATTCGATCAACATTGCGAATGTTTTTTCATGGCCAAAATGTCCGACCAATCCACCACTGTGCTTCTCCTTCAACAAGTTCTCCCTCCTGGATCATGTAGTCTGTCCATGGGCTCTGATCCCTGAGAAATGGATTCTGAGCTGCTTCATACGCTTCCCCGAAATCTGCATCTCCTGCATACATATGCCTGATATTTTCAAAACCCAAGGTTTTGACCCGAAACTCCTGCAGCAACAAACATTTCCTGCTCAAAGGATCAACCACTTTGTTTGCAGTCCTTGAAATGTGTTTAATTACAAATGTAAAATTCAGCATCTACTCTACCCATTTTGCATGCTTCTGGTTCAACTTATCCTGTTGACTCACAAACTGCAATGCATGATTATCATTGTATAGTACAAATTCCTTTGGGATCAAGTAATGCCTCCACTTCCTCAATGTCTGTATAATGGCATAAAACTCCTTATCATATGTGGAGTATTTCAGCTTTGCTTCATCTAGCTTCTCGTTGTAGTGTGCAACTGGCCTGTCCTCTTGACTTAAGACCGCCCCTATGGCATATTCGCTTGCATCACATTTCACTTGAAATGTCTTCCGAAAATCTGGCAACACCAACACCGGTTGCTCTGTTATCTTCTGCTTCAACAGATTGAAGCTCTTCTCAGCCTCTGTTGTCCAGTGAAAAGTCTTATGTCGCTTTTTCACTGTGTCCATCATCGCCGCGCTGATTCCACTAAAATTCCTGATGAAATTTCTATAGAAACTAGCCAAACCATGGAAACTCCTCACCTCAAAAACATTTCTGGGTGATGGCCAATTCTTGATCACTTCCACCTTTTCAGGATCCATTTTCAAATCATTCGTTGATATGACAAAACCCAAATAAATGAGCTCTATCTTCATGAAGGAACACTTCTTCATGTTGACCAATAGCTTCTCCTGCTGTAGCTTTCTCATCACTATGGCCAAATGTTTCAAATGTTCAGCCTTCCACTTGCTGAAAATCAGTATATCATCCAGATATACGACAATGAATTTCCCTATGAATTCCCTCAGGACTTCATTCATCAGTCTCATGAATGTGCTCAGCGCGTTTGTCAAGCCAAACAACATGACAAGCCATTCGTACAAACCTTCATTTGTCTTGAATGCTGTCTTCCATTCATCACCTTCCCTCATGCAAATCTGATGATATCTTCTTTTCAGATCAATCTTTGAAAAGTAACTTGCCCCACTCAGGTAATCCATCAGATCATCCATTCTTGGCAGTGGAAATCTGTACCTGATGGTGATTTTGTTTATCGCTCTGGAGTCTGTACACATTCTCCAACCTCCATCCTTATTCGGACTAAGCATTGTCGGAACAACACACGGACTCAGACTCTCCCTGACTAATCCCTTGTCCAATAACTCTTGGACCTGCTTCTTGAATTCCTCGTTCTCCTGAGGCGTCAACCTGTATCCAGCCTTGTTCGGAAAACTGGATCTGGGTATGAGATCAATGTGATGACTCACACTTTTCATCGGTGGAAATGAACGAGGCAATTCGTCCACAATGATGTCAGGGAACTATCCCAGCAGTTCCTGAATCTCTTCTGGCAAGTCGTCCACTCTTGTACTAGTCAGGACAATCCTCGGCTTCCTGACCACAAAGAATTGTGGATCTTCCTTCTTCTCCATCTCTGTGAGAAGTTCCTTCCCACTCATGAGAAGTATGGTATTGCTTACTTCCGTCTTCACTTATTTATCCTTTATCAGAAGCAATTTGTGTGTCATCCCATCCTTTTCCAAAGTATATATGTTCATCCTCCCATCATGAACAACATTTTGGTCATACTGCCATGGTCTACCCAATAATACATGACAGACATCCATGGGAATGAAATCACATAGGACCTTATCCTTATATTCACCCATTTTGAAATCAACTAAACATTGTTTAGTGACACTCACCTGATGTCCTTTTTGTAGCCATGATACCTTGTATGGACTCGGGTGA
>JZKD02S1662590.1:36168-64070 GCA_000966675.3 Picea glauca
TTTTATTCATAGGATTAATCCCCATTGTGGATTAATCATGTCGGTTATTGTAATAGGACCAAATCCCCTTTTGCGGATTGGTCAACAGACAATTATAATAGGCAGAATAAGAAGTGGGCCCCAACAGTTAATGAGAAGACCCAAAAATATAATAAAGGTGGGTTTACCCTCCCAGATTAAGAAGTCGGCCTTGCCAGTGAAGAGACACTTCACTCATGCCAGAACTTGTATAAATAAAGGAGGCTAGCGCCTCATTTGAACACAACTCACTTGCTCAGTTTGAGAGACAAGTTCTGATCTGTTATCGACAAAGGAGAGAGGGAGAAGAGTGGTGCATCTTTTGGAGAGGACTTTCTGTATTGGTTTGAGTTATCTCTTGACATTGTATTGGCAATTTATGATAAGGAAGTTTTTGCTGGGTTTTCTTCCCCTACAGGGTTTCCCAGAATAAATGTTGTGTCTCTTGTGAATGTGTATTTCTCAGTGATCTTGTTCTTATGTTTCTCTTATCTATTGAAATGCAAAGAACTATAATAATGGCATAAAACATTAACATTGCTCTCCTTTACTGTTCTTATTTGGACATTGTGATGCATAAGAACGTACTTATCACAACTAAAGCACTTGATTTTACTCAAGTCTTTCTTTCTTGGCTGTGAGGTTGATTGTTCACTCTTTCTCTTACCCTTGTGTTAGCACAATTTTCCACCCTCCATTTGAGCTGATAAATATGATATTTCAACAATGAAAAATGGCTAATTATAGGAGTAAAGCCCCAAATTTTCATGGGCTAGACCCCTCTCCGTTTGGGCTAGTGCTTGCCAACCTTAGGGGGGAGTCCCTAGGGTGATTTGTCGCTGCCTTAAAGTCTGATTTTTTGCAAAATAAGACAAAAAATAACGGTTACAATGTCTTGGACAGTGTGTTAATTCCGCCCAAGACGTGGGGAAAAAATATAGTTTTTAGCTTGGAGGGATCCTGCGAGGTTAGCACAAGAGAAATTGTAAAAAATAGAACGAGAAAACTACTTATAAGATAGTTAAATCACAATGAATAGCAATGAACTACTTAATCAATTGCAAGAATTAAATCAAATTACCAACATGAAGAAAGGTTCGACACAAAGACACACGTTTTTATTATTAGCTTGTCAAAGGGTTGATTGCGCCACAATCAACAAATCCACAACCTGTACAATGATCACCCTTGCTCAAGAGAAAGTAGCTAGCCTATAGAATGAGAGAGAAGAGAGAGAGAAAATAAAGATTTAAAGAATATGTGATGTTGCCACAGAAATCCGACCATAAAACCATGTCTCTCACTCCAATATATGGTGAATGAGGGCGAATAGGAGGCTAAGAAAGAGGGTATGGCGCATGAGAGAAGGAGAGCGGAGAGAGAGTTAACTCATGTGAATAATAGGAGAGTTAACACATGGGGGAATAAGTTAGGAATTAAGCGCATGTTTAAAAGTTAAATTTGGCCAAAATATGCATGAGTTAACCAAGGAGGAAACTCACAATTAATGCATGGAAAGTGAAGATATGTTGAGTGAGAAAAAGTTAGTGAGAAAAGTTAGCCCGGATTGGCTAAATTATCTCTATGGAAGTGCCACCTCATTCTATGTGCCATCTCTTCACTTTATCTAATTTTCTATTGACTTTATTGCTTTTGCCTTGGAAAATGTGCACCTCTTCTTGATGCCATGTAGATGCCACATCATATTGAAACTCTGCCAAATGTCGGAATTTGAGCCTGCCACTTGTCACTTCTAGAGATTGGTCACCCCCGCTATAAATAGAAATTGCTAAAAGTGTTGTTTTTCTTCATATGAGATATAATCGATATATTATTACAATGACGAGTGTTCCATATATAGGAAACATATGGTGACAATCCCTGAAAGGATGCGTCCCTTGAATAATCAATAACTATTTATTATTATCATTTACTTATTATCAATAATTATATTATTGATTATTATTCTAAGAGAATGTCTTCCCGATGTTGTCCAAACATCAACACTCCCTCTCAATGAGGGAGACATTATGCAACATGCCAAGCTTGTCTTTGAAGTATACAAACTTCACCCTAGACTCATGGCACTTGTCTGTCAGTCTTGGGAGACATCTCTCTCCCACCTGAACCGAGGAGAAACTCCTGCTGCGACTCTCCCTCTGAGCCAATTAGCTCTCTCTAAGATTAGACTCACTTTGGGTCCGCATGTAATAGCATATAACATCTTGAATCTTTATCATTCCTTGTCAAATCACCATGACTAGGACAAAGACCACACCAAGATCTTTCACCACAGGTACACACCTATGAGTGAATGTCAGGATGATGCTAACTGATACGTGGAAAACACTTCAAGCACCTCGAGTCCATATTATTCCTTTTCATGATCAAGGAAGGACTACGTCTGGGCCCATTTACCACAAGTGCACCTTTATGATAAATGTATCATATCTCCCTTGGTAAGCAACCCAATCTAGGAGAAGTTCCGCTCGATGTTGAAACATCAACACTCCCTCTTAGCTAGGGAGGTATCTTTCCATAGTAGTACACAACTACTGTCCAGAGACACGCAGTCTCCGCTAGTGGTACACAACCACCATAGTAGCAAAAAGGTTTGTCACACATGGCACTCCCATGTGTACTTCTAGAGGCTACTCCCTCTAGGAACGCTTAGGGTCAACTCCCCATAGTATGAGACGTCAAGGGTCAACTCCCTTGACATGTTCTCATGTTCTCCCCACATGGGACGATGGGCTATAAGCCCAAATGCACTTATCCCTTCTCAAATAAGTGTTCCTCTTATCCGTTCTCGAATAAGTGTCCTCACAGATCAACTCAACTCAATTTACAGAGGAGTACGATTTGGAGAAATTTTGTCACACATGGCACTCCATGTGGACTTCTAGATGCTACACCCTCTAGAAACACTAGGGGAAACTCCCATAGTGTATGACGTCAAGGGTCAACTCCCTTGACATGTCCTCATGTGCTCTCCACATTGGACATTGGGCTATAAGTCCAACCACACTTATCCCTTCTTGGATAAGTACCCCACTTATCCCTTCTCAAATAAGTGTCATCACAGATCAACTCAACTCAGTCACAGAGGAGTATGATCTGGAGAATGTCTCAATAAGCTACAAACATCAACACTCCCTCTCAGTGAGGGAGGCATTCTCTGCCACACCAAGTCTGTCACGGAAGCACTTGAACTTCGTCTTGGTTTGGTAAGAACATCAACAACCTGCTCATCTGTAGGAAGGTACTGCATCAATACTTCCTTCCTCTGCACCATGTCTCGGATGTAATGGTACTTGATCTCGATGTGGTTCGATTTTTCATGAAACATTGGATTATCAGAGATCTTCACACAACTTTGGTTACCATAATGAATAATGGTGGAATCCAGCACATGTTCGGATAAATATGCAAGGAGCTTGCGAAGCCACACTGCTTCATGAACTGTCATACTTAATGCAATGTACTTTGCTTTTGTTGTGCTCAAAGCCACAAAAGTTTGTTCCCTGCTACACCAGGAAACCATGGAAGATCCCAAAGTGAAGAAACACCTGAAGGTGCTCTTTCTGTCCACTGTGCTTCCTGCCCAATCAGAGTTAATATATTCCTGCCATATCATATCAATACTGGAAGTATATCTCAGACCATGTCCAACTGTGCCTCGAAAGTATCTCAACACATACTTTGCAACAATCTAGTGTGTCTATCTCAGTTGACTTATAAATTGGCTAAGTGCACTCACTGCATAACAAATATTTGGTCTGGTGTTAACCAGATACATCAATTATCCAATTAGCTCTCTGTACAGAGTCAGATCAATTTTGTCAAAATCGAAAGAAGACACACTCAGTTTCTTTAGATTTGCCATCATTGGTGTAGCCACGGGCTTCAAGTTCAGTATTTCAAACTTCTTCAATATCTCAACTATGTACTTCCCCTAACTCAGGAAGATCTCATCAGTTCTCTGCCACACCTCTAGTCCCAAGAAGTAGTGCATCATACCAAGGTCCTTCATCTCAAACTTAGAGGCCAATGCATACTTGCATTCAACAATATGACTCTCTGTATCGGTGATGAATAAATCATCAATGTAGAGAACCAAAACCAGGGACTCACCATTAACAGTCTTGTAGTACAGGATGGGATCAACAACACTTTCGTTGAAGCCCAAAATCATCAAGTTTCCATCAATCCTCACATACCAAGCTCGAGGTGGTTGCTTGAGTCCATACAAGGCCTTCTTCAACCTGCACACATGAAACTCCTTCTCATGTATCAAAAAACCATCTGGTTGCTCGATGTATATTTCTTCCTCAATCTCTCCATTGAGAAAGGTTGTCTTTACATCCATCTGATTTTATCTCCAACCCATGGATGCTGCAGTGGAAATAATCATTTGGATAGAAGTGTATCGAGCAACAGGAGCAAATGTCTCCTCTAGCAAAATTTTGTGCCACTCGATGCTCCCGTCAACTGTATGCTTGATCTTGTAGATCCATTTGGAAGTCTCAACAGGCTTCCTTTCAATTCTTGAAACAATACCTCACACATCATTCTTCATGATGGATTGATACTCTTCCATCATGACATCTCTCCATACTGGATGACTAGTTGCCTCCTCATAACAAGAAGGCTAAAAAATGAATGATGTGGCTCATAGCTGTGGAATATCATGAATATCTCTAAGGTCTCTTGCTCACTTGGAAGGTACCACGAGGAGATGCATATCCTTTTGCCTCTTGTAGAGTCCGACGAGCCCATGTAGGTCTCTTCCGACCTACTGCAATATCTCTGGGAACATCAACTGGAGCTACAGGATCAACGAGATCAATTGGATCAATTTGATCAATCTCCATGTGAGACCCTCTAGATCTCTTAAAGGATACCTCCTCCTCAAAGGTAACATCTTTTCTCACCTCAATCTGTCTTTGACCAGGGATGTAGATCCAGTATTCCTTCAGAGACTCATTGTACCCCACAAATGTACCCTCTCTGCCTAAAGGGTCTAGCTTGATCATTTTCTCCTTGGGTACATGAATGTATACTGGACACCCAAATATACTGAAGTGTCCAACTTCAAGCTTCACTCCGGTGAAGGCCTCCTCGGGAGTCATGTTCCTCAAGGACTTTTGTTCTGAACATACACTACAGTCATGGATGCCTCTGCCCACATAAACATAGGTAAATGTTGATCATGAATCATTGCCTTCGTTGTCTCAACAATAGATCAGATCTTCCTCTCTGCGACCCCATTCTGTTGAGGATTGTGAGGAACGGTGTACTCCCTTTTGATCCCTGCCTCAAACATCTCTAGGACACATCTAGGTCCCCTCATGGAACCAATGTCCCACAAGACATATCGAGGTTTCCTCGTGAAATCGATGTCTTGGTTCCTTCATCTAGTAATCCATTGATTACTCTGCAATACTTCCATTTTCTGACACTCTGACAGGTCGAAGCTTTGGAGCATTCTAATATTTCCGAGTGTTCTGCTTGAGAGGGTCAACTGGTAGCATTTCTTCAAACAGAGATGTTTAAGTCAGATTAAATTCCCGAAGGACTGTGGCAGTGTTTCCAAATGAGAGCACCCATACAAGTTAAGATGATATTGGAGGTTTTTAAGATTCTCAAAAGAATCTGGCAATATATGGAAATCATGGCAACCAATCAAATTAAGATGTTGGAGGTTTGTGAGATTCCCGAAAGCGTTTGGCAGCAACTTCATGCTTATGCACATTCTCAAATGTTTCAAGGAGCGGAGATCAAAGAATTCTTCAGGCAATGATTTTGTATCTGGTTCATCAAATAAAACACTCATTACTCATCGCCTTCTTTTAGCGAGTACATTCATTTATTCCGGGACATCTAAATCTTTGCAGTTTGGCAATATACAATTGAAATATCCATGTTCAGAGCAGGTAAATCTTCTGCAGTTTCACAATATACATTTGAAATCTCCATGTTCAGATCCAATCTTCGACGTATGGCTATTTTGATATTAGTGATTCATCGTATATAACTGGACTCATGCATTTGTTTCAAGATACTCCATTCAAATTATGGGGAAGATAAATTGCTTGTGAGAATACTCGGGTTATATTAATGTATGAGATTTGATATTTATAAAATGCCATGGGACCATATGCATTGAATCCATAATACACCCTTCAAATGATGAGAAGCTATTTTATAAACCAACGAGGAAAATGATATGCAGTGGTTGTATATATTAACAGTACGAGAGCGTCTGTCCTTCTCGCCACTTTCTTGTGCAGTGGAGTCACATGAAACAGATTCGACGAAATCATGTGAAATCCTATTTATGATGCACCGGCTACGAAAATCCAGCCAAACCAGCTTAGAGGCCATATCCACATGCTTCTTTTGAAATTACATGAATGGCAAATCCATAGGGGGGCAGAGCAGAGCATATATTTTATTGGCATAAATGATCCCGAGTCTACTGCGGCAGGCCACAATAACAATGCTCACTCTGCGTGCCAATCTCTTTACCAACCCTAATCACATGCTACATGTTGTAACCATTTTTGGTTTCTTTTGCTCGTAAAATTTGTCCCAACACTTTCCAATAGATGCCCAAGAATCTTCAAAGAAAATTTAGATTTGATGTTGTGCCTCTATCTCTCTCATTTTCCTAGGCCCTCCCGTGAGGGAGTAAGGCCTAGTCCCGCTCTGATACCATGTTGTTTTTCTTCATATGAGATATAATCAATATATTATTACAATGATGAGTGTTCCATATGTAGGGAACATATGGTGTCCATCCATGAAAGGATGCGTCCCTTGAATAATCAATAACTATTTATTATTATTATTTACTTATTATATACGATATTCAATAATCAATAATTATATTATTAATTATTATTCTAAGATAATGTCTTCTCGATGTTGTCCAAACATCAACAAAAAGTAGGGTTTGACTCCTAAAATTTAGGAAACTGTCAAAAACATCCAAGATGATTAAGAGAACACCACCACATGTCCACTGCTTAAACATAGACACTGCGAAATAGAATATCCTTGCATACAATGATATCATACTCATCAGATTCAATTTTCCGCAAGGATTTTGAATCCGTAGTCATAATTGACATGTGAGCCTTGGTGCTCAACCTGCTAAAAATATAAATTTGTGACAAATCATCTCGGAAAAGATCCAAAAGACTCAGAATGTCTCAAGGATCCATACTGGAATTTGGGGCTTGGAGCTCAACCTACTAAAAACATAAAGTTCTTGCATGTCACCCGGAAAAGGTCCACCGGGCTCAGAATCATGCAAGGACCAACCCGGTATTCTCAAAACTTCTCCAAACTGTCAAGTGAATCTCTCAAACAATGTCTCCTAAAAAGTAGGAACCCCTATTGTATGTAAACATCTCTCTCGAATGCATAGGAAACCAAGCTAACTCTAACTCTGAAACAAAAATAACCACGTACCAATCATGTACTTGTCTCTAATGGGAACCAACATCTGACTCAACACAAGTGCTAAACTCTGGGAGAATCTCAGAATGCCAGCCAAACTAGTGTATGTTGGCTTTTAACCCTCAATATTTTCAAGGGTTAAAATCTAGGGGTTAACAATGGCGACTCAAGGGGATGAGATCCCCCCGTGGGATGTTGAGAACCATACGAATCTTCGTGTCTCTGTAAAACTGAACTGATGCTCTGTGAGAACTCTATAAGATGTACTAATGATGCTCTGAAAAGATATGTACCAAAATATACCCATGTAACTGTGTGGAAGAAGAGACAACCCTATAAGTTGTCTAAGAAAAATCTCTAAGTTGATCTATAATACCAAAGCTTATCCATTGGGCAATGGAGTCAAATCAATATAAATCTCTCACTGAAAACTGAAACTCAAGGGGTCTCATCCAAATTCGCTACCTACTACCACCCAATATGTACACTCCTCCTTGTGGTAAATGTTCTAATGTGGACACAAAGGGAGGGAGTCACTTAATCAGATGTCAATAATGAGAACACCTATCAAGTGTGAAGGAACACCACTAGTAATGACAATGGGTCCTAAGGTACGAGCACAACTTGTCACTGTGAAATATGTTCTGAAGTCTAACAATGATAAGGATCATCCAATCGAGGCACAATGATACTCGACCTTGTTGGATGCGAGATAACTTCCAATGAGGCTAACATATACCAGGATGCTCTACTTCTGGGTCATTCGTGGATAATGTGTCGAAGTCGATACAAGATGATTTGTTGAAAAGAAGAACAATAATGTTTCTCTTCCCTCAGCGCGAAGTGATAACTCAAGAAGATCAAGATGAAAGAACCAGATACCATATCCCTATTGTTGGATGAGGGGGACGACTGACTGAAAGCAGAAGACTAATGTCGATAACTTGCGCTTCCAACCGCTCAAATATCTCTTCTGCAGGATCTCGAAGGTTATTATGAACAGACTCGTCTGCCATGGCTAGTTTTTTTGTGACTTCTCTTTAAGACGATTCTTGGATCCTGCAACTTCCCACAAATACCCCAAAAGGAAAACCGACTCTGATACCAATATGATCTGTAAATTGTCATGGATATTCCACTGGAACAGTTCGTCCCAACAGATCTCATAAAATACTGAAATCTACCAATGAAGGTTATTTTTCCTTTAGATCTCCAGAATATTTAGTTACTGATTTTCTGCTTATGCATGAAATAGATAAAATGCGGAAAATAGAGAACAATAAAACACAATCGCACCATCCACAAATAGACACAAGATATGACCTGAGAAACCCAATACAGCAGAAAACCCAACTAGAAGGTGAGGCCGCTCTCCTCTCTTTTCTCTGGTATAAAAATGATGCAAGTACAAAGAAAGAGGCACTTTCTGTGGAGCTTCCTTTGACATGTGGCTTGTATGGATGCTACAAAATATCTCCTCCTCTCTTACGCTCACAAAATATCACTCTCATATGTTTTTCTCAACTATGGAACAAGATACATTGCAAAAGAATGGAACCCCCTTCTCCTCCTAGTGGCCTGGTATTTAACATAGCCCGATAACCATCTAGGGGTAGGTTTTTGACTTCCTCAACCCTCAATTTTCTAGAATATTCTTGAAATTACATACATGGCTATCCCCATTTACGTGAGTAACAGGGGCTAACATGGCATGCTCTTGTACCATGGTGGTCAACACGGTAGGTTAATTTGCGGGAGGCATAACTTTTGCATACAAGCTTCGATTGATGTTATTTTTGCATCGTTGGAAAACTCTTGATGTGTAGAATAGCATCACGGTGTCCAAGAAATGTTGGGGATGTTTCAACCCCCAAAAATGTCGTTTGATGCCTCAAAATAGCCCTGAAAAATTTTGGACCCTAATTTTCCAAATTCGAACCTGTCATTAAAATGGCCCTGCATGCTAATTCCTTCGATTTTTTTCCACTCTGAAAGGATCGAGATAGATGAAAAACAATATAATGATCCAATCTATATCACTTTCACCTTTCATTTGGAATTTACCCACCATACGAGGGTCGTTTTTTAGGGCCATAGGCCAATAAAATTGTAGTTCATTGCATGGTTTTTCATATATTGTATGAAGTGTCCGACCTTCCCCAAGGTACTAACATAGCATTGTTTTTCCATAGGTTTGGTCAGGTATCTACCTTCATTATTTAGCCCAGAGGATGACTTGCCAAAGGCTTTGTTGCTATTCATGGTTTCTCATTGGCTTTCATCAATTCAATCATCGATTTGAAATAGGTAGGGTCACTACCCTCACCCCTTTAGCGTTGGCCATGTTCACTGAGCTTGAGCACCCTAGGAGTTAGGTCATAACATTCTCAATGTTTGCTACGATGATCCCTTCTTGTACCCAAGAAGCTATGTTAGTCAAAACATGAAGTTCGTGAAAAAGTGTACACTCTCATTAGGGGAATTTTGAGATAAAAAATGGGCCTCAAAACAAAAGATGTACTATCAAAATGTAATAGGCTTTGTTGTTATTCATGGTTTATCATTGGCTTTTATCGATTCGATCGTTGATTTGAAATAGGGAGGGTCACTACCCTCACCCCCTTTAGGGTTAGCCATGGCCATTGAGCTTGAGCACTCAAGGAGGTATGTCTATCACTTCTATTGCAGGTTAGGTCATAGCATTCTCAATTTACTGTGATGATCCCTTCTTGTACCCAGGGAGCCATGTTAGTCAAAACATGAAGTTTGGGAAAAAGTGTACTCTCATTAGGGGAATTTTGAGGTAAAAAATGGGCCTCAGAACAAAAAAATGTACTAACAAAATCAACTTTAAAAGAACCAATAGGATTCAAGATGACGACTTCAACCATAAGGGTAAATATTTCTAGAAGGAAATGAAAAAAACTACTTTTTCTAATCCCACTTTCGGCTTATCTCCTTATAGGTTTACTCAAATTTCAAGTGTAGTCACTTGTTGGATGCACAATTAAATTCCGCATCCAACGAGTACCCACTTTGCATACTTTTGATAGACCCACAATGAGGTAAACTATTATTTTATTATTATGCTTAGGAGGCAAATTTTAGACCTCAATTTTCCCCTAATGCCTACCCATATTGATATGGGATGGGTGGATATGAATAATGAATATAAATGTCTTCGATGTAACATGGTGTATGGGTATGGCCCCAAATCCCCTTATTTTTAATTAAAAAATATTTGTCATTGAAAAAAACTTATGTTATCGTGTTCCTCTTCATTAGGAACCCTTTCAAATTTGTATTGACTCATTTCTTATATAGAACATATTGTGAAAAACCTTAAATAGAATGCAAAACATTAGGGCTCATTGAATCATTTAATCAAAATATTTCCTATTTCATTATATTTGATGTGGAACTTCCAACTAATTTACATTAGTGTTATGATATCAAATTTGGAATTGTAGATGCCCCAAACAATGAAATACATGCTCAGTTGTGCTCAAAACTTAATATAAATGAATCAAAATAACATAATAACTATCAATTCTTTAACACACATCAATGGAAACCATCAAAACACAACAATGACACTATCAAATCATTGTGTCACATCAGGTATTGCTAAAGTAAGAGCATTGCTGATTTTTGTCTTCAACAATTAGAAGGATTTTTGTGCTTTGCCCCAAAGAAAGGCCTTGCTACCCAAAGGTAAGGATTGTAAAAGAGTTCCATTTTTGGAGAAAGATGCTATAAACTTTCTCATTTGTTGGCATGCACTTAAGAAACTCCTCACTTCATGGTCATTTGATGGTGTTGTCCCATTGATGTATTTAATGGTTGAAAGGCTTCTTCTTTTTCTTTGCCCTAAAGAAAGGCCTTGCTACTTGAAGGTAAGGAATGTGAAAGAGCTGCAATTATGGTGGAAGATGCTATGAACTTCCTCATTTGTTGTTTTGCACCTAAAAACACCTCATTTCATGGGCATTTGATTGTGTTGACAAATCCCAATGCCCTCAATGCCCTCAATGTTCTTTGGTTGCTCATCTTGTAACGGGGGGCTCATTGCACAACTATAGTGTCTTCACATGGCATTCCCACCATAAATCTTCAAGTTGTCACAATTATTTTTTTGTTGATTTTTGTACCCATGTATAACAAACTAACCCTACAAAGAATTCAATCATTTAGTTATTTTTTGTGCATCAATTTGACCTTCATAAGGTCCTATCTCCTATTGGGCTTCCATTTTGAAGGGAACAATTGCAAGCGACTTCTCAACTTCCTTGGATTTGCCTTCAGAACCATGTTGGCTCTTTTCTTTATTCTTTTCCTCTAATCCTACTCCTAGTTTAATTTTTCTCCCACCTATTGTTGTTACCCATTTTTCTATTGCCCATGCTAAAGAGTTTTGAGTTGCCAAGGAAGAAACCAAGCCTTCCAAAGTCACCTCCATTAGATATTCTCTTTCACTAAGACCCATGCGAGCCTTATTGAGTCCATTCCAAACTGCCCTAGTTAACATTGTTTATTAGTTTGCAAATAGGAGACTCATAGCTCTGACAATGTTTGTGTTGAGATTTGGGTACCTTGGAAAGTGGTCCCCTTGTGTTTGTGAGTCTCCAAACACAAAGGGGGGAAGTTTGACCCTCATGCTTGTACTTTAAGTTATAATTTCACTTTGACTTTATTCACTTAAGTCTAAAGTGACTTTATTCACTAAAGTCATAAAGTGACATTAATTCACTTAAGTGTGAATTAATGAATATAACGTAAACTATGGAAACTTAAGTGAATTATGAGATCTAATCTCATCCATTCATTTTGGAGAACGATTTAGATCTAATATGGGCCCTTGGTTTTCTAGGTTAGCCTTGAGATGAGGCTAAAGGAGGCAAAGGAGGGAAAATAAGATTCATTATTCACTTGAGAGAGTTGAGTGAAGAGAAGAGAGGGTAGTGAGGGTTTGGAGAGGAGAGACACATTTGAGAAAAGGAGGGCACAAAGCTTCAAGGAGGTTGCACTAGTTCATGAGGATTCTCAAAGCTTGGTGAGATGGCATTCATTGAGGAGGGGCACAATAGTCTTTGAGGAGAAGCACTTTGTGTGTGAGGGGTGCAAGTGTTAAGGCTTGAGACAAGGACGACACACCAAAGTGAAGGGGCACACTTGCTCAAGGGCTTCATCAAAGATCACAAGGCATCTTCAAGGGAGGCGCAAGCATTCAACGAGTGGGCAAGGCAAAGACAAAGGAAAGGCAAAGGAAGTTTAAGGGGGTGCACCAAGGCAAAGGGCACATTCTTCAATGGCTAACATGCACAAAGAAAGAAATAACTCCAAAGCTAACTTGAGAGGAGTAGCTATTGTATCAGGTTTGTTTGTTCCATTTCTTTGTTGTAGCATTTTCTTTGAGATCTCCATAATACATCTTCTCTCTTACTGGTTTTCCCCATGGGTTTTTTTCTAGGGTCATGTTGACCAAAAACACTTGTGTTAAATTGTCATGGTTTGCTTATTTACTTTCAACATAGTAGGTGTTAAAGATCCTAGAGGGTATTTTATGTTTTGACATATGATGAATGTGCTAGCAATGGACAACAAAACGTCCTATTGAAACCCATTCAAGAGAAGCTTCAAAGATTTTTAGAGGGGAAAATTCAGGTTTGATGGTTGTTTTTGGATAGCAAGAAAACAGTCCTAAAAACAGTGAGAAAATAGTTTGAAAGTACCTTGAACTTAGTGCCCAACAAGAGGTCACATGACATGCCTGTTGGGCAGCCTTTAGGAACCTCAAATTTCTTCATGGTATCATAGCCTAAGGGCACATGAGTTGGTTGATATTGTGGAAAACTATTGGTAGATTTTTCACTTGTTGGGAAGCTTCATTTTCACACTTGAGTTTTGTGTGTTGGAGGCATATTTGTGTTGTTCAATTTGTTTTGGTTAGTTTAGCATCATATGGTAGCCATGTTGGTGGTAGGCTTGAGGGTGGAGGATAGGCTTGCAGGGGTAGGAAATTGGTCTCCTTGGAAGGCCATGATAGTCTTGATCTTGGAGGAACTTGAGCTATGAGATATTGTGGGGAATCTTGCAGTACCTCCTATAGATGTAGTGCTCATGGATGAGTTCCGGAAGAGGAACATCAAGGCCAAGAGGACTATCCTTGATACGGTCAAGGACCATGTCATTCCTCACATTTTTGGTAAATAGTTTTCATTTCAGATGTGTCAGTCATTATGCAGTCTTTACCAGAGTCCTAACCAGAACCGAAAAATGGTGCTCCGGGAGGAGCTAAGGGGCACCAAGATGACAAGGACAGATACAGTTACCTCATTCGTCACGATATTTTCTCAGAGTCGTGATGAGTTGGCAACAATTGGTGAGATAGTAGATCCCTCAGAGTTGGTGAGGACAACCTTAAATGGCTTTTCCAAACCTTGATATAGTTTTGTACGAGGCATCGTGGCTAGAGAGCATATGCCCAGTTGGGAGAGGCTCTGGGTTGACTTTGTGTGGGAGGAACTTAGAGTTGGCTCTAGATCTTCTAGTCAACAGCAGGGTGATGATGGTGATGAGGGTGATCTTGCTCTTTTGGAAAAGGGCAATAAGAAGACCAAGTAGGGTCTCAAGGGAGGGGTCAGGTAGCAACAAAGAGGAGGTGAGAAACATAAGGATATGAGCAAAGTGAGATGCTTTACTTGTAACCAGTTGGGGCACTATGTTGGAAAGTGTCCCAAGAAGAAGAAGAAGAAGAAACAAGGTGGCACTGCAACGACAACTGACGAGGAGGACTTTGGCTCTTAGTTTGAGAGGGAGTGTTCCTTGATAGTTTTTTGTTCGACAATTGAGTCGCCATCCAACGTCGGGTATATTGACAGTGGAGCATCAAGTCACATGTTAGGCGTGAGAGAGAACTTCACTGATCTTAGAGATCCAAAGATCACGTTGGAGGTAGTGCTTGGAGACAACACCATAGTCAGGGCGACTGGGCATGGCACAATTTCCTTTCAGAGGGAGTTGATGTCACCCTTAGTGTTCATGGATGTTTTGTATGTCCTAGGGTTGAAGAAGAATCTCATTTTAGTTTCCTCTATCCAGGATAGGGGGTTTGAGGTGTCCTTCAGAGGGACAGAGGTCCTCATTCACCCTAAGGGGTCCAGTGTCACGTATGGCAGAGTCATTGGGACATGAGAGGGGAACCTATACATATTTCTTTTCCAGCCTTTGTATGCTTTGGCGAGTAGTAGAAACAACAATCAGTTGTGTGAGCTATGGCATCAAAGGATGTCTCATTTGCATCATGGGGCTTTGAGATCGTTGAGAGAGATTGTGACATGTATGCCACAATTCACTGTTGAGCATCAAGAGATGTGTAGAGGGTGTGCTCTTGGGAAGTACACCAAGACTGTCTTTCCCAACAGTGACAATAGATCAATTGAGGCACTAGACTTGATACACACATATGTGTGTGGGCCCATGTCACGAGATTCCTTGGGTGGTTAGGAGTATTATATTACTTTCATTGATGACCACTCCATGAAGACCTAGATCTTTTTCATGAAGACCAAGAGTGAGGTCTTCAAGAGGTTCAAAGAGTTCAAAGCTTTTGTGGAGAACCAGACAGGAAAGAAGATCAAGGTTTTGCGGTTAGAAAATGAGGGTGAGTATACCTCCATGGAGTTTGTAGATTTTTTTACCCAACAGGGTATTAGAAGGCAGTTGACCATTCCTTACAATCCGCATCAGAATGGGGTTGTAGAGAGGAAGAATAGGGCTATAGTTGGTGCAGCAAGGTCGATGTTGCATGATCAGGCATTTCCATTCTACTTATGGGCAGAGGCTTGTAGTACTAGAGTATATCTGCAGAATAAGAGTCCCCATAGAGATTTGGGGAGGAAGACTCTTGAGGAGGCCTTCACTAGGAGTAGGCTTGATGTTAAGCACCTATGCATATTTGGGTGTTTGACGTTCTCTCATGTCCCCTCAGAGAAAAGGACAAAGCTAGATCCCACAATAGAGAGAGGGATGCTAGTTGGATACTCAGAGGTCTCAAAGGCCTACAAGATCTAGATTCCAACACCGAGGAGAGTGGTGGTGAGGGGAGATTTCAGATTCGAGGAGGATAGAGCCTTTAGGAGGTCACTTGAGTTGAGATACAATGTTGAGGAGGTCCTGCAGTTGCAGAGTGATGCTTCGTAGGGGACACAACCTCATGTGTTGAGTACATCGAGTTCAGGGGTGACTAGTCCACTTGGGCCAGTTTCAGGTTCATAGTTTTTGAGTATACAAACAATTGGTGCAGGTGCTTCAGGGTCACGGACTACTTTGCAGAGATCTGTGCATGAGACTCGGGGGCATGAGGAGACTACTCCACTAGAGGTTACTTCAGGGAAGAAGAAACCGAGATGGTTTTAGGAGACCCTGAAGGAGGCCAAGGAGTATGTTCGAGAGCCTCAGAGGTTGATAAGAGAGAGCAGGGCGCTAAAGAGGTTTGGGTCCCACTTGGCTATGGTGACGAGTAGATAAGATTCAGAGGCCACTTTTGATGAGCAGGCTGCAGTCTTACTCACCGAGTCTTTGCCAAGAGGCAAGGATGTCCACTTCAGGGACAAGTTGGGAGTGGTGAGTGACACTTTCCTCGGTAAGAGGGAGTGTTGAGATTTGAGTACCTTGGAAAGTGGTCCCCTTGTGTTATCGAGTCTCTAAACACAAAGGGGGGAAGTTTGACCCTCGTGTTTGTACTTTATGTTATAATTTCACTTTGACTCTATTCACTTAAGTCTAAAGTGACTTTATTCACTTACGTGTGAATTAATGAACATAAAGTGAACTATGGAAACTTAAGTGTGAATTAATGAACATAAAGTGAACTATGGAAACTTAAGTGAATTATGAGATCTAATCTCATCCATTCATTTTGGAGAAAGGMTTAGATCTAATTTTGGCCCTTGGTTTTCTAGGTTGGCCTTGAGATGAGGCTAAAGGAGGCAAAGGAGGGAAAATGAGATGCATTGTTCACTTGAGAGAKTTGAGTGAAGAGAAGAGAGGAGAGTCACACTTGAGAAAAGGAGGGCGCAGTAGTTCATGAGGATGCTTAAATCTTGGTGAGAGGACATTCATGGAGAAGGGGCACAATAGTCTTTGAGGAGAGGTGCTTTGTGTGTGAGGGGTGCACCCAAAGAGAGGGGGCACAAGTGTTGATGCTTGAGACAAGGAGGGCGCACTTGCTCAAGGACTTCATCAAAGATCACAAGGCATCTTCAAGGGAGGTGAAAGCATTCAGCAAGTGGGCAAGGCAAAGGCAAGGCAAAGTAAGTTGAAGGGGGAGCACCAAGGCAAAGGGCACACATTCTTCAAAGGCTAGCAGGCACGAAGAAAGAAATAACTCCAAAGCTAACTTGAGAGGAGTATCTATTGTATCAGGTTCTTTTGTTCCATTTCTTTGTTGTATCATTTGCTTTGAGATCTCCATAATACATCTTCTCTCTTACTGGTTTTCCCAATGGGGGTTTTTCTAGGGTCATGTTGACCAAAAACACTTGTGTTAAATTGTTATGGTTTGCTTAATTTGTTTTGAAGTATGATGAATGCGCTAACAATGGACAACAAAACTTCATATTGAAACCCATTTAAGAGAAGCTTCAAAGAGACATTAAATCACTTCCTAAGGGGCAGATTTTCATAGGGTAAAGTTCTTATTTGTTTGTTGTTTTTGGACTACGAGAAAACAATCCTAAAAACAGTGAGAAAATAGTTTGAAAGTACCTTGAACTTAATGCCCAACAAGAGGTCACATGACAGGCCTGTTGGGTAGCCTTTAGGAACCTCAAATATTTTTAGTTTGTGGTTTAGGAGGTGTCGCTTCTCTTATTCAATGTTTTCTACAGGGAATAGTCAACATGATTTCTTCGAAAGATTTTGCTAGATTCATGTGGGTCTAGATCTATATCATGCCCCCAACATAGAATAAGATTAGTATATTGGGATACTTACACATAATAATAAACATTTATAAATGGTCGACTTCATATGAAAATTCACATCTCATGAATAAAACAAGAGTTGTGCATTGTTGTAATTCACCACTTATGAGTTAATCAATTTAACTTTTATACGATCATGTATATTTGCATTTGATTCTCTTCAAGTGGTATAAGAGCTCGTTAATCACAAACAATTATCCATTGCATTTACCATTTATACCATATATGTTGGTAAACACAAGAACCTTAACATAATTCATATGATGCACTACTACTCAAAGAAATCCTTACTTATTTATGTATGAGCCCAATTTTGATGCAAAGTCTTCAGTTGTAAGATTCATAGTCTTCTATTTCAAAAATTACTAGCGTAGAATCTTGTTTCAAGAAATGGACGAAACAAAAAACATATTTGAGATATTTGTTAAAGGAAACACAAAATCCATTGAGATATTGCAAGAACTTAAATTTTTTAACCAATATTTACATTTGACAATAACAATACAAGTCGAAACACTTGAGTATATAGAAAGAATGGAATTGGTGCTAAATGAAGACATTGTAATATGAACATTGATTCAAGATTCAAAGCAAGAAATTTCAATAGCCAAATCTGTAGAGCTTGATGAGGTTGTTGATGAGAAATTAGGGGAAAATACAACTTTAGAGAATGAGAATATTGATGTGGAAGATATTGTGAAGTGTAGTCTTGAATTTAGAGGTTCTTCTATCAATACATATAGTGATAAGTATGAGCCTAAATCTAGGGATGTTACAATCAACACCTATAACGAGGTTGAATTTGATACTATGAAACCAATGGGGCACAAGCAACTATTCTTGAATGTTGATAAAAAAGTGGATTCAAAGAAGAGCATGAAGGCTACTGGGGATGCTTATTTTGAGCCAATAAAGTTTTGACCAACGTAATATCCTAACATGGCACATAGCTACCCTAACCACAACCTATTCTGGTAGAGACATTGGGGAGAGAAAATTACATAATGGAAGAACTTTTTGATTTGGAGGAAATTATTCAAGAATGCAAAGCTTTGAACAATAGTCTGATTAATTTTCTTCAAAGAAAACCAGAAGTGCAACAATTGCTGCATTATATTGTAGAACAACGGCTAGAAGATGTGGTCAATAGATGAGCATTATAGTTTCAATTTATTACTAGTGAAATATTTGAGTGTGAAATTGATGATATATTCAAGAGATTGCTAGAAGATAAGGAGTTATTGGACTTGTTGTGTTCCTTTCTAGAGCTTGATTTCTTTCAAAGTACATTTTTAGTTTTGGATCCAAAGAGAGCAGTAATAGTGGTAGTAGGTGGTGCATCTTGTGGTCATATCACTAAGACATTGTTGATTGCAAACCCTGAGATTGTGGATGGCATGTTACATGGAGTTGGAAACTTGTTGAAGTTGTTGGATTTGCTTTCCCATGAAAGGATTTTACCAACCACATAAGGTGAACTTCAACCTCCTCTTAGAAAACATTATTTAAAGATAGTGAAGTTTGATGATCAAAAGGTAGTTCCCTCATTGCCTCCACATTCCCTTGGAAACTATGTTGCAATTGAAACACATGGTAGATTGGGTAGAGTAACAAGAAGCCATTGCAATTTATTTTGTGAAAAGGGCCTAGTTTTTGTCTTGATGGCCACTACGTAGTGTGTCAAAAGTTAATTTTTCTAATGGGTTTTACTTTGCGGGATGCATTGTTGATCTATTATGTTGCATATGATGATGGTAGTCGAGATCGTAGATCTATGGCCCACGATCTAATTTTTTTGGCAAGATCATAGATCTATGGCCCACCATCTAATTTTTTTGGTGATGGGTGTGCTTTATGGGCATCAAAACGCTCCTCATTATAAGAAAAATGCATTGGATGTTAGGAAAGATGATCTAAGTAAAATTCTCATTCTTTAAAGATTGTGTGCCATTGTTTAGGCTATATAAATGACCTTGATGCACATTTCACAATTTTCATTAGGGGGCTGAAACTATTAAGAATTATGTTTACTTGCATAAGGAAGGACATGAAATTATGTGGAAAGCATCAAGATTGGAGGGCATTCTTAGCAGAACTTAGAATATCTAGGCATTAAACAATGTTATTCATATGCACTAAAGGGAATTACAAGTACGTTTTCTTTTGGCATTTTTATGAGGATGGTAAAATTGAATATAAACTTAATCTTACAAGGATTCTCAGAGGCTCTGCAACATGGAGATTTTACTATAAATAATTACTAGTTAAGGTCACCAATGTTTGTCGTGTTTATCGATGGAGCAAGCATTACAAACAAGTTTCCACCCATTTAAATAGATGTGTCCAACATAATGATAAAAGAAAAAACCCAAGCTCATGTTTTACATTTTTATGCAACTGTAGATGCATTTGATGAAGAAAAGAGCCCAAAACACTGGGAATCCAAATACTCTTGGTCATTTGAATTTGAGATCCTATACAAGAAGGGAGATGGAAATCAAGTTACATATTGATTATCAAGGAAGGAAGGGGGAGATGTGAGGAATCCAGTGGTCACCCTTGAGTGGATCTCAAATGTTTAAGCGAAATATATAAAACGAAGAAGATAATCTAGAGAGAGAAAAACTAACTCGACAAACTTAAGATATGTTGGGGAAAATTATATACTTTAGTATAAGTGAAGACTAGCACTCAAACCAAAGGGTATCTTAAAAGTTGGGATAGTGAGGAATTTAGATCAAGAAAATTCATGTTATCAATGCTTAGAGGAGAAATCATTTTAGGAGGACGACTTGCAACATTTCCCTAACTAGAATATGATTATGATACTAAGATACTTAGGCATAATTATTAAATATTTATAAATGGTTGACTTCATATCAAAAGTCATGTCTCATAGTGATATTTGTATAAATATGAGAGTTGTGCATTGTTGTAAATTGTATGACAATGGCATGCCCCTCTCCTTTAAGACATTTACATTGCAGCTGCTTGTTACTTCCCTCCTATGCCATCCTTTTCATTTCCCATACCAAAACCCATTAGATCCCACTTCATGATAGACGTGAGGATGGTTTGTGTCCACGAGATTGACCCTGATTTAGTTAACCTCCACAAGATTTTGGATGATGCATTGGGACCCCTTACAACATACGACATGAACCTTGGAGAATCTCATGAGTATTGAGCTCGAATGGCCTCTTGTGCTTCGTGGATTCCAATAGGTTCACATGTTTTCCTCATAGTGAGGGAGCTTGTGTGGTTGATTATGTCCCATCCAATCATGTCCTACTCTCCCTTATATCCATTTGTTTTGTATTACCTCGATCCTACTAGTTGGTGATGTCCTTCTTTCCTTCTCCCTCTGAACCGATTATGCCCAATGAATTCCCATYGTACCACTATTTTTTTTTATGATGGGGACGAAAATATCTAGTCCTCCCCCCTTCGCCCAATGCTTCCTCCTCTCCTGTTTCTCGTCTAGTGAGACAACCTCCTCCAAATATGACCATCTGTCTTTTGTCATTTGTAAGCGATCGTCAATTCCTATCCATGTGTTACTAGCCCACCCTCTTGTTCCTTAAGCTTTGATTCCAACGCTATAAACTAGTGGTATGACAAGGACGACAAGGCACATCATAAACAACATAGTACACCCTCCATGATGCCACCTTATACCCATACTTAAAAAATCCTATCACTACCTTCTCCAACACAAGAAATGTGTATTCATATCACACAGGAGACATGAATTGCTTGTATCCCTTCCTTATTACCCCCCAAAAAATTGGCAAATAGTCTTCCCTCTACGATATACCCAAGCAACCTCCCATATGTCTACCCTCTATGATATACATGTGCAACCTCCCATTCTAGTCACCTCCCCCATCATCTTGTCACATATTCTTTTACATCGATATCTGACAAGAAATTTGGTAGATGAATCCTAGCAAAGCAATTGTGGTTTTAGGTTGAGCTTTTTAGACATGGTAGATAGACTCTGCTTGATTACATGACTAATCAATTTGACCATGTTTGCTCGGGCTTTCCTTAGACTTGGTCCCACCGTACTATTCACCCAATCCAAAAATTGAGGTCTAGTGTTGATCTGAACAATTACATGACAATCATTGTAGGCCACACTTTTTCTAAGCTCTATGCTACTACCATTCATCTATTGTTTTTTGAGGAGATCGAGAGGTCTTTAGGCTACAGTGCAAGTAGGTTTCATGCCAGAACACTAGACCCTTGATGATATCCTGCCATCATTAAGGAGTTGACACATCGCTCTTAAAGTCTCATGTTGCTTTGTTGACTTTGTAAATGTTGACTTGATTCTGAGGAAGGACCTATTGCATAGACTTAAGGACATTGGCATCTTAGAGATCCTTATCACAACTATTATGCATCTATATGAGTCATCCTTGGTAGACTCCACACAACACATGGAGTTTTAGACTTTATCATGAGTACCAATAGGGTGTAGGGGTGTCCTCTTTCCCCTACATTTTTAGGAATATACATAGATGGGTTGGAGACTTTTATATAGGAGCATATCCAACATGGGGTCGGTACCCTCCATTGGGTATTGATCTCCATCCTCCTCTTTGTACATGGCGTGTCCCTCTTGACATCCACCTTAGAGGGTTTACAGAGACAACTTGATGCCTTATCCAGTTTCTGCTATCTTTGTTAGTTATAATGAGTCATGGTAAAAACAAGGTTATGATCTTTAACGGGTCAGAGAATTTCTTGAAATGCCCAACTTTACCACATTTCTAGCATTTCTTTAGGGATTTTCCTGGATATTTAGATCTCCCACTCAAGGACGCTGATGGAAAAAGTAATGACCCACGCCTTGCATACGTATGGTAATGCCTTGTAGTTGATGTGTGTTAATCTTCTATGCCAAAGTTTACATGGATTCTCAATGGCGTGGGTCATGGCTGCTTATGAGTGACCCTTTAGCTTATACAAGCCACCTTCTTCTTTTCCAATGACGATTGCTTCTTTCATGGTTTTTCCTTTAGCCCACATAAGAACTTCTCCATCTATAAAGACAATTATGAAGCCTTTTCTTTTCTAAAGCTGATATGGAGAGTAGGTTCTTTGTCAAACTTGGTACATAGAGTACGTCCTTCATCTTCATTGGAGTCCCTGAATTAAGCTTGTAGTTTGATTCTCCCACTCCCTTTATAGGGTATTGATAATCATCTCCAAGTGTAACTTTCTGAGAAAAATTATTTTCTGAAAGGCAAGAGAGAATATCTCTTTGACCTATCATGTGCTTGGAAGCACCACTATCAATGAGCCAAGTGTCCTCTCTAGGTGATACTGATCATGAGAGGGTCGAGATTAAGACATAGTCTTCAATTCGTTCTCTTATCATCTTTGTGGGTGGCTCTTCATCTTCAACTGCATGGGCATGGTGACTTTTATTTTTCCTCTTGTATTCTTCTCGTCTAGATGGACAATGTCTCGCAATATGTCCCACCTTGTCACAATGGTAGCATTGGTAAGATGAGAAGTCTCTTTCTTTTCTTTGTCCTTTCTTCTAGATTCTCTTAGGTTGAGATTCTTTATGTATGAATTTGTTTTGGGGGTGAGACCCTTTATGAGTTTGTTTCTGGAAGTAAGACTTCTTTCTTCCTCCTTTAGTGTGAGTAGCTAGGGCTTGATCTTCATCTCTTGATAGTAAAGCTTCTCGGTTAAGTACTCTCGATTCTTCTTGAATACATTCTTCCCAAAGACTGCCAAATTTTAGTTTCTCCTTTTTAGCACAAATAGTTTGGATGAATGCATCCCAAGGTCTTGTGAGACCATTAAGGGCCGTCATTATGAGTTCATCTTCGTCTATAGTATCTCCAATAACTTCTAGCTGTTCTTTGAATTGACATATTCTGGAGAAATATTCTTGGATCACTTCTCCTTTATGCATCCTTGTATTCTTGAGTTGATATTCTTCCCTTCATACAATCTGGTTAGGGCATCAAACATTTATTTTGGAGTCTTCTTTGAAGACACTTGAGGAATCAAGTGATCGTTGATAGAATCTACAATGATTGTTTTAGCCATGATCGTGTCCTTCTAGTGCTTTGCTTTCTCTGCAGCATCGTCAGGTTCTGGTACTTCTTCTTTGACGAATCTTGCTAGGTCATTCTCTTCAAGAATGAGTCCAATCCTATACTTCCAGGCACGAAAGTTTTTCACACCTTTTAGCTTGTCAACAAGCTTAGTGCTTGCAGACATCTTTTACTTAGAGCTAGGAAAATGACCAAAAAATAAAAATGCTCAAAATTGAATTCTGAACTTACCAGGAGGTGCGCTTAGCTGAGGCGAGTAGCCTGGCGTGGTTAGATTTCAGAAAATCCAACTTTTACCCCTTCAAACTTGATCAACAGATTTCTGGACTGGTGCTTCTAGTACTCTGGTTTTCTGGTACTTTGTGAAAACTAGGGTTTCACTTTTCGGGAGATCTAGCCACTGAAAAGTTGCATTGAGGATGCCAAAGTGATCCTTGAGGAAGGGCACACTTTTCTAGATGGTTTTGGGGTTGAAATTCTTCAATAAAAATCCCTAATTTGCATGTACGACAACAATGACGTTTTTCTCTTTCTCTTGTGAAAGATGCTCTCTTCAGCTTAGCTCTGATACNATGTTAAGGTTTAAGCTATTATTAGGTTTCTTTTCATTTCATTAGATAACCATAGCATAAATATGATCATTGAGAAATACACAATCACAAGAGACACATCATTTATCTTGGGAAACCCTCACGGGGGAGAAAACCCAGCAAAACTTCCTTAATATAGATAGCCAATACAATGCCAAGAGATAACTCAAACAAATACAAAAAGTCCTCTCCCAAGAATGCGCCTCTCTCACTCTTCCTTCTCAAACTGCAACTCCAAACTTGCGCTCTGATGAACAAGTGAGTGTGTATCCAAATGAGGCGCTAGCCTCTTTATTTATACAATCTGGCACGTGTGGACGCAGGTGTCTTTTCACTGGCAGGGTCGTCTTATTTCGGGTGGTTATAACCACCTTTAATATATTTTGGGGCCAACTTCTCATTCTTCCTATTACAATTAGGGTTTGACCAATCCACAAAAGGGGATTTGGTCATTTACAATACCCAACATGATCAATCCACAAAAGGGGATTGATCTAATGAATAATACATCAATAATAATTAGAATATTCTTTGCAGTTACATTATTTCAACAAGAGACACTCCTAGTGTTACTAAATATTCATTTTCAAGTGTCTTGCCTTAAAATGCATGTGTAATTTATATGCTAAAACATTAGTTCTATTTTCTTAACACTAAATATTCATTTTCAAGTGTCTTGCCTTTAAATGCATGTGTAATTTATATGTTAATACATTAGTTGTATTTTCTATTAGTTTGGATATAATTGCATGACATGTTGATTTTTTTGTGAGAATCTTTTACCACTTAAGTTTTGGACCTTGTAGAGACATTTTACCTTTATAATAGAATATGTTTAATTAAAGATCATGCTTATTACCCTTGTTAGAGAAACCCATAGCATTACTAAATCTTTATTTTCAAGTCACTTGCTTCTTTAGGAACATGCAATTAAATAAGCTAATTCATTAATTGTTGGTTCAACCATTGTGTTTTTTGTAGTTGAACCTATTATAACGGTATGTCTTTCATATTTTATGAGTCACTCGTAGTGTTACTACACTTTCATTTTTGAGTCGCTTGCTTCTACATGCATGTGTAATTAAATAAGTTAATACGATAATTGTTAATTCAACCATTAATCTTTATTACTAGAGTGTTGCTTTAGTCTTGTATTTTACCTACCTGGAAATTCAATATACAATTTATGATTTATTGGACCTATCAAATATTTTTACGTAATTTCACCATTTCTTAGTTTTTTTATTCCTTCATCCATGACCCACATTAGTTTTTTATTCTACTTCTTTTACATTCATATTAGTGTGAATTTTCTTCAAACCCAATTCACTAAATCGATTAAATTTTTTGTTAACTGATTATGTCAGGTTTTCTTCACAAATAAATAATACACAACAGAAAATAGTAACCATGAACTTAATAGTAAACGATATCAACAATCACATCACACGTACACAAGTAATTTTTGGGCAATTCGTCCTTGGAAAAACCCCGGAGGGAAAACCGTGAAGTAGATTTGGATTTTATTATTATTGAGCAGGAAAATATAGAGATCTCTTACAATAAAATCAGCCCAACCAAATACAAAACCTCCTTGACAAATGTATGGCCCCCTTCTGCAAATCCTCCTGATCATATTTGTAAGAAAATACCTTTGCAATGTTGAAGATGTATGCCAATCTCAGTGTAGAAGCCTCCTCGTCTCCATGCAATCTCTCTCTCCAAACCCTCAAACAATTATTCCCTTTCTCTCTTAAGAAATCTCTCTTGTGTATAATGCACCCATCTCCAAGTTGATCTTTTTACTCAATGAACAAGTGAGAAACCCTATCTCCAAAAGGATGGAGGGTTAGAATTGATCCTCATACACCTTATGAGATCAATGGTCAAGATTAAAAGACCACAGCATAAATTATTTCTCACTTTAACTTTATAAAAAGTACTCATTAAGTCAACATTAAAATATAACCCATTTAATTTACTTTTTCCTAAGTACAATTTTAAGAAAAAGATTAACCCATCAACTTGGATAAGTTTCATTGTCCTCCTCCATGATAGGATGCCATGCATGATGAAGAATTTTCTTGCTATCCAATCTCGACATTCAACCATTATTTTTTCTATTGCTAATCTTTATTACTTGAGCATTGTTTTAGTCTTGTATTTTACTCTATTATAACGTTGTCTTTAATATTTTATGAGTCACTCGTAGTGTTACTACACTTTCATTTCCGAGTCACTTGCTTCTACATGCATGAGTAATTAAATAAGTTAATACAATAATTGTTAATTCAACCGTTTTTTTTTTTTCTATTGCTAATCTTTATTACTAGAGTAATGCTTTAGTCTTGTATTTTACTCTATTATAACGTTGTCTTTAATATTTTATGAGTCACTCGTAGTGTTACTACACTTTCATTTCCGATTCACTTGCTTCTACATGCATGAGTAATTAAATAAGTTAATACAATAATTCTTAATTCAACCATTTTTTTTTATCTATTGCTAATCTTTATTACTAGAGTAATGCTTTAGTCTTGTATTTTACCTACCTGGAAATTTAAGATACAATTTATGATTTATTGGACCTATCAAATATTTTTACCTAATTTCACTATTTCTTAGTTTTTTTATTCCTTCATCCATGACCCACATTGGTTTTTTATTCTACTTCTTTTACATTCATATTAGGTCACACATTATCAAACCAAAAGACTTGAATAGTATTTAATGTTGTTCTAAATATGTATTGCCTCTTTCATGACCCCTTTCCTTGTTTTTTAGTTTGCTATGTAGAAACCAATGGCCACACATGCACCTAAATAGGGCATGTAATCAATTTTCATATTGGAGTGTTTCATCACAAAGTTTTCCTCTCTTAGTGAAACAATGATGATTTCATCACATTGTTTTTTTCGTCATTATAATGATTTCTTGTTTACTCCAGAAATCCTTAAGAAAGAGCCACGGTTTCATCATTATAATGATTTCTTGTTAACTCTACAAATCCTTAATAAAGGGCTATTGTCTATGGCTTATTTCATAGAAGACTCACATATTACACAATGGTTTATCTTAGCGTCAACGTAGTTGTTACAATGACTTATTTTAGCATCAACATAGTTGTTACAATGGTTTATCTTAGCATCAATGTAATTGTTACAATGGCTTTTTTAGTAGATATGATGTATTTGTTTTGAATTTTTTCGATTTATTTGCTTGTTGCTTATTAATTGATGAATGATTATAAATTGATCAAAATGTGTAAGGCATTTAAAACAAGAAATATGAGCTATAAAGAGTACTTCCATGAGCTAAGAGTCTCTTTTTCTTTTCAAGTCACTTGTGTCTAAATATCGTAATTAAAAGAATTGATACTCACATTTAAGTAGTGATTTTAAATTTGATGATTAACTATAAATTGATCAAAATATGTTCAAGGGATTTTAAACATGAAATATGAGCTAGAAAGAGTACTTCCTTGAGCTAAGAGTCCCTTTTTCAAGTCACTTGTGTCTACATAGTGTAATTAAAAGAATTTATACTACGAACTATAAAGAGTATTTCCTTGAGCTAAGAGTCTCTTTTTC
The DNA here is from genome assembly GCA_000966675.3 of Picea glauca. Taxonomy (NCBI): domain Eukaryota; kingdom Viridiplantae; phylum Streptophyta; class Pinopsida; order Pinales; family Pinaceae; genus Picea; species Picea glauca. The sequence goes on from JZKD02S1662590.1 coordinate 63,903, forward strand.
TTTTCAAGTCACTTGTGTCTAAATATTGTAATTAATGTTGAAATAATGTAACTGTGAAGAGCATTCTTATTGTTATTTTATTATTGGATTAAATCCCCATTGCGGATTAATCATGTCATTATTATTATTATTGTTATTGGATTAATCCCCATTGAGGATTAATCATGT
>JZKD02S1662590.1:64080-75452 GCA_000966675.3 Picea glauca
GGCGAGTTGCACCTGTCCCGGATGCAAATGTTTCCAATCTCATTAATGCCTTTTATTCTTTATTCTTTATTGTTTTTTTCTTTCAAGAACCTAGTCAGGGGACACTGCCCTGGCGCGGTGGCAATGTTACCCACAACCACTTTCACAGAAATGAGAAGGTTGGCTCATGATGAGACCCCCTTTCTCTTGGCTATGCCACCAAGAGCCACTACCCTGGCGTGGTAACCGGTTGCTAGTAGTGTCATACCGCTAGGTGCCCATGAACCTAATAGGTTGGCTCAGGATGAGAACCCATATCCTCTGACTAGGTCTTGTTTTATTATTTTTATGGGTCCCTCTTGTTTCTTGCTGAGAAGATTTTTACTGCTTTCTCGGGGATCCCTGGGCAAAGCATCTCGAGGTTTTACTTTTAGGCTTTTATATTTTGTCAGCTGCTTTTACCTTATGGGCCTTTAGCCCCTTCTTCCCACAAACCAAGGTGCAACCCTTAAATGATTGGCCAACCCAATGCCCAGACCAATGTAATGGGATGAATGAGCGAGAGGAAAGATGGAAAGTGGTAAGTATGACGGGAGTGGACGATGACTCTTCATAAATCCCCCTAGTGGCAACTCAAAACCTATGGGAACAAGATTACTAGGGCATCCTGTCATTCCCCCCAGACATGGTCAAGTGAATAAGTATAAGAGCCAAGAACCCATTATAAATAAAAGGAGCTAAATGCACATATTCAAAGGTTTTGAGGATCAAAGTGACACATACCATGATACCCAGAATCATTACCTCATGGAGCAAGATCCATCTCTGCCATAGGACCAAGCCGAGGTGATGGATGCTTCTGCTGCTGACAAAGTGGAGGCGTTGAAAGGAAGAAAAGATGGGCCCTCCTGAGCCATGCTCAAGTCGATACGGCTCTCGGTACTCCATGTCTAGGACCTGTGGGCCTCAAGACATAATCTCCTTAGTTATCCCTAAAATTACGGAATAACAAGATAGATATAGTGGACATCTTGAGGTTTGGAACAATATAGGGTCTAATGCTACACTAATTAACTCTAGTGCTTATAGGCCATGTGGAGTGCCCCAAACTGCCACACAAGCCCTACATAGGAAATAATTAGCATACAAGTGAGATATATTCATCATTTTGAGGATTGGTGTACCAAGGATGGTTTTCAGGAACCATGTAATGGTTCGATATCAAAATCCAAGGCTTTAAAACATGACATTTTTCTCTAGGTGCTCATGAGCCATCATTAGGCCCTTGAGTCATCACACATGCCCTAAATAGGAATATTCAAGAGATCTACAATANATATTTAAAGAGCTTCTCTTAGCTTCAAGAATCATAAATTCTCTACTAACGAGACCAACCACGAGAAGGTGGAAGCTCATTTGGTCCCTCCCCCTCACTTTTAACTTCTAATTAATCTACTCTCATCACTCTCCCAATACCCACCTAATTCATATTCTACCCATTTATTTAATTTTTTACACAACAAAAAATTGTAAATACAAAAATGCAAACATCAAACCAAATTTTGATCACTACAAGCAAATTCTAAACCCAAACAACATTCATATATACAATCTCTAGTACTTGCTAAATAAAATCCACACATGGAATACATTACACATCACAAACATACAAAAATAATGTAAACAAGAAGCATTAGTAAAGAAAATTCACTCATTTCAAAGTTCAAATCAATCTAAATACCTAAACATATTAATGAAACCCAAACAAACATCATCATACACAATCATGAATACATATCAACATAAAATATTAAAAATTCACTCATACAAAATATTAATGTAAACATCAAGCATTGCTAAAGAAACTTCACACATTTCAAAGTACAAATCAATGTCATACACATTTATTGTAAATAATCAAACATATTAATGAAACCCAAACAAACATTATCATACACAATCACGAAAATATCCAAACATATTAATGAAACTCAAACAACATTCTTATACACAATCATAAATATTCGTAGACATACATAATGTAAACACTGAATATTGTTAAATAACACACATACATTTTGCATTCATTGTAAATACACAAATATTTAAATGGAACCGAAACATTAAACATTGTTCAAGGAAATTCACACATTTCGAAGTATTGAAAATTTACACATGCAAAGCATTATGCACCAAATTTTGATTAGTGCACAACCAAAAACTATAAATACATAAACAGACAAGCATAATGTAACCACCAATTATTGCTAAATGAAACACATTTCAAAGTATATATCAACATGTCATACACATTCATTGTAAACACAATCATATAAATGAAACTCGAACAACAAACATTTATATACACATTAAATTTTCATCACTACACAAACAAAAAATGTGAATACACAAACATAATGTAAACAACAAGAATTGCTAAAGAAAACTCAGAAACTCGCACACATTTATATACACATTAAATTTTGATCACTACACAAGCAAAAAATTGTGAATACACAAACATAATGTAAACACCAAACATTGTTAAAAAAAACTCAGAAACTCACACACATTTCAAAGTATACAATCATGAATACACATCAAATTTGGATCAATACATATGCAAAAATTGCAAATACATAAACATACAAATATATAATAAACACCAAACATTGCAAAATGAAATACACACATTTCAAAAGCACATATTAACACATCATACACAATCATTGTAAATACACATATAAATAAAACCCAAACAACCAATATCCGTATGCACAATCATGAACACACATCAAACTTTGATCATTACAAACAAAAAAATATTGACAATTCACATACAAACATTACACATCAAATTTTGATCATTACACAAACAACAAATGCAAACATACAAACATAATGTAAACACAAAGCATTGCTAAAGGACACACATTTCAAAATAAAAATCAATGTCATGCACATTCATTTTAGATACCCAAACATATTAATGAAAATCAAACAGACATTTTTATCATTGCAAACTCACATTCAAAAGTACAAATCAATGTTGTACACATTCATTTTAAATATCCAAACACATTAATGAAACTCAAACAACATTCTTATACACAATCATAAATATACATAAACATACATAATGTAAACACTATGCATTGTTAAAGAAAACTCAAAAACTCACACATATTTCAAAGTATACAATCATGAATACACATCAAATTTTGATCAATACATATGTAAAAATTGCAAATACATAAACATACAAATATATAGTAAACACCAAACATTGCAAAATGAAATACACACATTTTAAAAGCATATATTAACACATCATACACAATCATTGTAAATACACAAACACATAAATAAAACCTAATCAACCAATATCCATATGCACAATCATGAACACACATCGAACTTTGATCATTACAAATAAAAAAATATTGACAATTAACACATACAAACATTACACATCAAATTTTGATCATTACACAAACAACAAATGCAAACATACAAACATAATGTCAACACAAAGCATTGTTAAAGGACGCACATTTCAAAATAAAAATCAATGTCATGCACATTCATTTTAGATACTCAAACATATTAATAAAAATCAAACAAACATTTTTATCATTGCAAACTCACACATTCAAAAGTATAAATCAATGTTGTACATATTCATTTTAAATATCCAAACACATTAATGAAACTCAAATAACATTCTTATACATCATAAATACACAGACACATAATGTAAACACTAAGCATTGTTAAATAAAACACGTGCATCTTGCATTCATTGTAAATACACAAACATTTAAATGGAACTCAAACAACAAACATTGCTCAAGGAAATTCACACATTTCAAAGTATTGGAAATTCACACATACAAAACATTATCCACCAAATTTTGTTCAATGCTCAACCAAAAATTGTAAATACATAAACAAACAAGCATAATGTAACCACCAATTATTTATAAATGAAACACACATTTCAAATCATATATCAACATATCATACACATTCATTGTAAACACAATCATATAAATGAAACTCGAACAAATATTTATATACACATTAAATATACATCACTACACAAGCAAAAATTGTGAATACACAAACATAATGTAAACACCAAGCATTGTTAAAGAAAACTCGAAAACTCGCACACATTTATATACACATTAATTTTTCATCCCTACACAAGCAAAATTTGTGAATACACAAACATAATGTAAACACCAAGCATTGTTAAATAAAACTCAGAAACTCGCACACATTTCAAAGCATACAGTCATGAATATACATCAAATTTTGGTCAATACATATGCAAAAATTGCAAATATATAAACATACAAATATATACTAAACACCAAGCATTGCAAAATGAAATACGCACATTTCAAAAGCATATATTAACACATCATACACATCATTGTAAATACACAAACACATAAATAAAACCTAAACCAATATCCATATGCACAATCATGAACACACATCGAACTTTGATCATTACAAACAAAAATATTGAAATTCACACATACAAGCATTACAATAAATTTCGATCATTACACAAGCAATAAATGCAAACATACAAACATAATGTAAACACAAAGCATTGCTAAAGGACACACGTTTCAAAATAAAAATCAATATGTCATGCACATTCATTTTAAATACCCAAACGTATTAATGAAAATCAAACAAGCATTTTTATCATTGCAAACTCACACATTCAAAAGTACAAATCAATGTCATACACATTCATTTTAAATATCTAAACACATTAATGAAACTCAAACAACATTCTTATACACAATCATAAATACACAAACATACATAATGTAAACATTGAGTATTGTTAAATAAAACACATACATCTTGCATTCATTGTAAATACACAAACATTTAAATGGAACCCAAACAACAAACATTGCTCAAGGAAATTCACACATTTCAAAGTATTGGAAATTCACACATACAAAACATTATGCACCAAATTTTGATCAATGTTCAACCAAAAATTGTAAATACATAAACAAACAAGCATAATGTAACCACCAATTATTGCTAAATAAAACACACATTTCAAAGCATATATCAACATGTCATACACATTCATTGTAAACAATCATATAAATAAAACTCAAAACGACAAACATTTATATACACATTAAATTTTCATCACTACACAAGCAAAAATTGTGAATACACAAACATAATGTAAACACCAAGCATTGTTAAAGAAAACTCGAAAACTAGCACACATTTATATACACATTAAAATTTCATCACTACTAATGAAACTCAAAATTCTTATACACAATCATAAATACACATAGACATACATAATGTAAACATTGAGTATTGTTAAATAAAGCACATAAATATTGCATTCATTGTAAATACACAAGCATTTAAATAGAACCCAAACAACAAACATTTCTCAAGGAAATTCACACATTTCAAAGTATTGGAAATTCACACATACAAAACATTATGCACCAAATTTTGATCAATGTTCAACTAAAAATTGTAAATACATAAACATACAAGCATAATATAACCACCAATTATTGCTAAATGAAACACACACATTTCAAAGCATATATCAACATGTCATACACATTCATTGTAAACACAATCATATAAATGAAACTCAAACAACAAACATTTATATACACATTAAATTTTCATCGCTACACAAGCAAAAATTGTGAATACACAAACATAATGTAAACACCAAGCATTGTTAAAGAAAACTCGAAAACTAGCACACATTTATATACACATTAACATTTCATCACTACACAACCAAAAATTGTGAATACACGAACATAATGTAAACACCAAACATTGTTAAACAAATCTCAGAAACTCGCACACATTTCAAAGTATACAGTCATGAATACACATCAAATTTTGATCAATACATATGCAAAAATTGCAAATACATAAACATACAAATATATAGTAAACACCAAACATTACAAAATGAAATACACACACATTTCAAAAGCATATATTAACACATCATACACAATCATTGTAAATACACAAACACATAAATAAAACTCAAACAACCAATATCCATATGCACAATCATGAACACACATCATACACATACATAAAACAATTATTAAGTTGATTTGAGATGCAACATTGAAATTACATATTATAATTTATAGTGATGTATTATTTAATATTTATAATTTATAATTTTTGTGTTTTTATTAAGTTGATTTGAGATGTAACATTCTAATTATATATTATAATTTATAGGGATGTATTATTTAATATTTATAATTTATAATTATTATGCTAAAAAATATAGTTTTAAAAATTAAAACTAAAATAAAATAAAGGAAGGGAGAGAGAGGGACACACGCCCTTAAAGGATGGCCATGGTCCATCCTTTAAGGGCATTGAGAAGGGGCTTAGCCCCTTCAAACAAAATAATAATTTTTTTTATTATGATATTTTGGAGAGTATTTACATCAGAAAGACCAAAATCAATAAATGTTGGTTTGTTTTGAAAGTGAACATTGTCATAATGCTTTCGTGTCTTCTCTCATGTACATGTATATGCTTCATCTATCATACTAATGCATGTATGATAGTGACCATACTAATGCATGTATATTCTTCTTGTCCTCTACAAAAAAAATATCTATTAAAAGTTAGTGACTATCCATACTTTTTATATAATGTAATAAAAATTGCATAAATTAAACTAAATATTTAAGTGAGTAACTAACCAAATTTGATGATTGAAATATCCTTCATGCCCAAACTTCGCTTAAAAGAGAGTTCCTCCATAATGGTCATAGTTGGAGCATGTACTTTAACTGAAATGAAAATAAACATAACCACTTGTTATAGTTACATTGCACACAATGTATAAGAAAACAATCAATATCATTTAGGTGAAATAACACAATGAAAAATTGCAAAACTCAATGTAATAATAAAAAAAACAAAGAGAAAAAAAGTATGTATTCCATGAAATGGCATCATTATAATGCATACAATGAAGCTTTAATAGAACTATGAACATTGATAATATGGACATGGAGAGAATTGATAAAGATCAAGAGAATAATTATGCCTAACTCTAGTGTGTGTGTGTGGAGAGAGAGAGAGAGAGAGAGAGAGAGGCAAAAAAATTTTGTCACTAACCTTTGTTTTATTTTCTTATAACTTGTGATCATTGTAGGTAATGAAGAAGAGCAAATGCATAAGTTGGAAATTGAAAAAGAATTAGATGCAATGAAGAGCTTGAAGGTTGATGTCATGACTCTCTCAATCCAATTAGGAAATGTTCGAGTTACCTAATATAATGATCTTGTAGAAGTCCTTGATAACTAGGTCAAAAAGATTACATCACAACCAATAGAAGTGAAAGATATCTAAACAATAATTGTGATGAAGGTCAGTGCATCGAAAAAAAATGTGGAAGTGGATATACAACAAACAAAAAGGCTACTACTTAAAAAAGACAATCTTTGAAAAATGATTACATTTATTCTTTTGAACAAAATTGAACTATGCACCATTCCTACAAAAACTTAGTAGAAATTGTTGAGTCTATTGTACCAATTGTCTCAAATAATAGGCATGAAGATCCACATGCTTCATCTCACTATGAACAATAGAGTTATCAACTGCTTGTATTGCAATTCGATTATCACAATACACTACAGTTGACTCTTGAAAATAAAATATCAACTCACACATTAGGTTGTAATCCACACAACATTTATAATCATTAACTACACCTTGGTATTCAACTTTTGTGGTTGATAGGAAAACATTATTTTGTTTCTTACAAGACCACACTGTGGGTCCATATCCAATCATGGAAGTGCAAAATTTGCACTCCCTTCGATTGGATATCAAGAGGATATTGAAGTAGCTAGGCTTTTGTATCCAATAGTATCATTGTTTGTAGTGGAATATGCATGAAAGATGTTTTTTTCATAGAAAGATATGATTCTATACAAAAGGAGTTCTTTAAAATTTTGGAATTGTAGCCATTGGTGTTCATGATAATCATGCCATTGCTTCATGAGAATGATAATGTTAGGATAGTTCATGAGACGAATGAGGGCTTCAGATTCTTCTTTGGTTAAGTTCGACTTAGAAGGTTTTGCTAATCAAAGGATACAATTGTAATCTTGGTGAATTCCTCAACGTCACTAGTGGGAATGAAACAAATGGAAAATTCAATTTTATTAAAAACATCTTCATAACAAATACGGTCAAGAAACTGTGTTATAATTAAAGTTGTTTTCTAAAAGGCTAAGGTAGCACTGCCAAATTGTAAGTTTGAGAGGTTAACAACATGAGGGGAGTTAGGTTTTGTAAATGGAGTGAAAAAGTGGACAAGTTATTGTTAAAGTTGGGTTGGGTAATTCTTCTAGAAGGGAAAACAAGAAAGTTATGTGAGGTGTAACATAGAGGAAGTTCAATATCACACGGAGGGTCCGATGAAGTTTTTGCAAAGGGTGTTGGATCTGGGAATTCAAGTAAAGAGAGAAGAGTTTGGAGGGTATGCGTAGTGTCAAGGTGGGGCGACAAAGTATTCTTGTCACTAATTGTAGAAAAGGTTGAGGATGGGTTATGATGAGAGATATTGGGGCAAATTTTGAGGAGAAAAAAGGAGAAATCGAGGGAGGCCATGGGGGAGCAACTTATTTATTCAACAAAACAATATTGGAAAGGGAGGGATGCTAGGTTGTGTTAATTCCAATGATCATTTGGAAATCTGGTATGTACCGAGTGAAGAGCTTAAGGTAAAGGTTTCAAATCTCATACTTGATGTTTTCGTCAACTAGATCTATGTTTGAGTGTGTGTGTGTGTGTGTATATATATATATATATATATGCAATTGTATAGAAAAACTGAAACCATGCATATCCCATGGAAGGGAAAGCCACACAAAATTGACAACAATTGACAACTACAACAAGATATTAATCTAACATATGTATGTGCTAAACTATTGTTGCTAATTGATTAAGGAACCCATTCAACCATGAATCACTACCTATATGCATGTTTGGGAAATTCATATAATTGGCATTTGCATAGGGATCATCTATCATCCACACAAAAGTGGAAATCTACATTGCATCCAGTTTCGTCATTACATGGTGGGTCTCTTGCAAGATAAATGAATGAATGCAATGCTTAGTTCGTCGTAACAAATTACTATTCCCTACATAACATTATGAGGATGAGAACGTGAGAGAGAGTGCACCAATGTTGGTAAAACAAGTTTGACTAGAACACATGGACAATATTTTCTTCAATATCTAAATTAAAAATGAAATAATAAAGAATCATAGTATTACCATGAAAACTTATTCCCCGTGAAATAGTAAATTTACTTTCCTCATTTGACATAATGCTCTTTAGTAATGTATGAGAAATTGCATGTGGATGATACTCCTTACATTGACACAGGCTATCCATATCATCATTCTCCGGATCATTTCTTTTAATTTGTCCCAAGCTCTTATTTCTTAGAAAACAAACCCCATTATTATTACCCCTATCCCTACAATAGTGATGCTCAATCCCTACAACTGAAATATTTACAATACATTGCTCAATCCATACAATATGCCCTTAAAGAGGAACATAAGGCTTGGTTTAATGCATATGGTTCAAGGAGGAACATGAGGCTTGATTTAGTGCATAGGGTTCAAGGAAGAACATGAGGCTTGGTTTAGTGTATAGGGTTCAAGGAGGAACATGAAGCTTCTATTTTCAAATTTGGTAACCATGCAATTTATTTCCCATTTTTGTCACCCGTGGTGTCAAATGATAACCTTCACCCTAATCATCTCAAATCCATCCAATCATATTATTTTTTATTCCATGTCTCGAAAATGCAGTTCTATAGGAGTTATGCACAATGATTTCATCGCACTTTTAATGTTCATCTAATTCCGTCAAAAGCAAAGAAAAGCATTGCCAATGTGTCATTACGAATTGGACAATTGAACAAATCCATGATCAAGGCCTGCAAGCGTTGGCAAGATCAATTACCTTCATAGTGAGGGGATTGTGCAAAATGTTGGTGTGAAGCTTGTTGAATTGGGCTCTTGTAAGAGGGGGTTGGTGATGAGGAGAAGGGCCTAGAGGCCTTGCAATTGAGGGGGATCCCTCAATGGAAGTCCCTAGAGATGGTGGACCAAGTGGAGCTCAGGTTTGCTTCTGATATTTGGTCTCTCATTTGCATCGTGTTGGAGATGGTCGTTGGCAATCCTTCACGAAGCCATGTTTCGAAATTTTGACATGGATAAGATCATAAAGAAACATAAGATGGTATAAATGAACAATGCATCTAGTGAATGTCTAGGAATAGGGAGAAGACAAAGATATGAAAGGTTTACAAGGCCCTTAATTTGTTACATTTATTTTATTGACAATGTTGCATATATTAGGTTATAAATCATGATACATGTACACAATGATTGTGGCATCCAAGGGCCAAAGAGTGTTCAAATAGGATTGGGGGACAATGCATCAGAATGAATATCAATCTAAATAAGGAATCTCAAAGTAGTAAAGGTTTGCTCAACAATGATTTCTAGGTATTGCTCAACCCATACAATATGTTCTTAAAGAGGAACATGATTGGTTTAGTGCAAAGGGTCTAGGGAGGAACACGAGGCTTTTGTTATGAAATTTGGTAACCATGCAATTTGTTTCCCATTTCTCTCACCCAAGGTATCAAATGATCTTCACTCACGTGTTCCATATCTTTGAAATGCAAATCTTCAGGTATTAAGAAGGGGGATATCATCACACTTCCAACGTTCATTTAATTTCGTCGGAGAATTTTTGGGTGTGTGTACCAAGTAAGAACCATTATCTCTCTTGATGCCAAAGTAAGAACTGAATAAAAATGCACATTAAAGAAAGCAAAGAAAACCATTGCTAATGTGTCACTATAGACTAGAGACTTGGAAAAATCTGTGGTTAGTGCGCCTACACGTGGCAAGAGTGATTATCTTCATAGCAAGGGGATTGTGTAAAATGTTGGTGTGAATCTTGTTGAATTTTGCTTTTCCAAGAGGGATTTGGTGATGAGAAGTCTAGAGGCCTTGCAATTGAGAGGGAACCCTGAGTGGATGTCTCCAAAGGTCGTAAACCAAGTGGAGTTGGGTTTTGCTTTCAATATTTGGTCTCTCATATGCAATGTGCTAGAGATGGCCATTGGAAATCCTCCATGGAGCCATGTTTCCAATCCCCTCTCTATGATGTATCGATTTGGATGCATAGAGTAGCTATGTGAGTTGCTTGCATCACTTTCAACTAAAATCCGAGATTTCCTCTATAGAGAAATGCTTTCGAATAAGCAATCACAAGC
>JZKD02S1662590.1:93229-114017 GCA_000966675.3 Picea glauca
AGTAGTGTTTTTCTGCGTAGTAATGTTGGCCCGACCATGGGGTTGATGGTCGAGAACGTTACACGGGGCCTTCTTCGATCTGCACGCATGAGACTCCTTCTCATGTATCACAAAATCAACTGGATGCTCGATGTGCACTTCTTCCTCAATCTCTCCATTGAGAAAGGTTGTCTTCGCATCCATCCCATGGCTATTGCAAGGCCAATGATCGTCTGGATGGAAATATATAGAGCGACGGGAGAAAATGTCTCCTCATAATCTATTCCCTCGACCTGAGAGAATCCTCTGGCAACAAATCTCGTTTTGTGCTTCTCGATGCTCCTGTCAGCTGCACGTTTGATCTTTATAGATCCACTTGGAAGTCACCACAGACTTCCCTTACGGTCTCGGAACAATATCCCACATATCATTCTTCACCACGAACTAATACTCCTCCATCATGGCTTCTCTCCATATATGTTGACTAGATGCTTCCTCATAACAGGACGACTCAAGAATAAATGATGTGGCTCATAGCTGCAACATAGCCCAAATGTCTAAGGTCTTTGGCTATCTCGGAAAGTACCACGGGACCTGCATGTCCTTCTGCCTCCTTCAAAGTCTGATGAGCCCATGCAGGCCTCTTCCAGCCTACTGCAATATCTCTAGGAATATCAACTTGATCATCTCAATATCTCGACCAACTCCCTCTGAATTGTTGAAGGGTTGAGGGGGAGAAGTCATCATCTCCTCCTACCTCCCATTGTCAATCTCCGTATGAGATCCTCTAGATCTCTCGAAGGCTATCCCCTCTTCAAAGGAAACAACTGTCATGGGTCCACACAAGTCGGAATGCATAAGTCCAAGATCTCCTTGGATCTGTTGTCACTGCTTGGAAAGGGCCTCACTACCTCTGCGAATGCCATCATGCTCTACACGAAGATCTGGAAGACCTGTCACCATATTTTATGCCATAACTCACTCAATTGATAGAATCATGTGACAAGATTCGGACTGATAAAGTTGTCAGTCCGTATAAACTCCTTGTCTGGTCAGACTGCTTCATGTCTCAAGCTAGAGACCATCTAATATGTTGCCTTCTGCAACCGTCACTATGGCTCCTTCTTAGAGTTGTCATTGGTGACCTATCTCCGTGGTAACGTGCCTGGAACAAGAAACAAGAACAACAATATTTCCATAGAAATCTCCATGGGATTCAACAAGATAACCTGCCCAGAACAAGAATATCTCCTAGAGGAAAGATCAACAAGTACATCTCTAGTACAACTTCAAAGCAATTAAAAAAAAATTGCTATCACAGCTACAAGACCTACTTGTAATGTAGCAAGTCAAAAAGTACTAGAAATGTAGGTTAGAGGCATGATAATTTAAAAACAATCAAACCTAGAGTCTTCTTTACCAGGGGGAGTGTGATGCTCCTCTGACAGTGCAGGAATTGAGATTCCTCTACACAGGTCCCTCCTCCTACAGACACCCTCGTAATAATGATACAAAAATATATAAGTGCATACCTCTGAAATTGTAGCTTTCTCCAGTTCTGGTGCAACTTCATCCACAAATGAGTAGCCTCATAAATGCTCAAGTATACTCATGAACCTCGTGTTAATTCTGCTCTTGAAACTAGTCCCTGAAGCTGTCCAAAACTCAGTCTAACTGTTGTCCGAAAGTCTGTCCAAATTCAGCCCAGAAGACTGCCCTCTAATTGTTGAAGACTCGGCCTCTATTTCTGCTCAGACATGTTGCTAGTATGCCCACAAAACAGGGCTCGGACTTGTGATAAGACAGCCCACAGAACTGGGCTCAAACCTACGGTTTAGGAGTCCTCAAACAGTTTGGACCTGCATTCAATTCTGCCTCAGGAAACTCGGACCTGAACCTTTGATTCGGCTTTCAAGAGGAGGTTTCCTCAGAAAAATTTCGGCCTGCAATCTCAGAAAATTTCGGCCTCCCAGCCTCAGAAAAAAAAAACGGGCTACTTGTGCAATGGTAGATCTTCAAGACTTGCTCAGAAATCAGCCATGCATTTGTTGTAATTTAACTCAGAAGGTCAGTTTCTTCTTGCTGTGGCATTCCTTAATTTTCGTGCAATTGGCAATTGGTCATCTTCAAGACCTGCTCTGATACCATGTTGAATTTTTGAATGCTGAACTAGTTTACAACTGCAGTAAACAATCAGGACCTCAAGAAGAATAACCAAGCACGGATAACAAAATTTGGGTTTGCTCAGTTAACCATAGGCAATGCTCTTTCATTGCCACCCAACCATAAGCATCCTCAAGTGCCACCCCCGAACAGAAGGCCTACTACAGAATGATATCCAAGAGAAAGACAAACAAAAACAGAGAGGTATGCTGCTACAGATGTGTCCAATCTGTTGTCTTAGAAAATGCCTCGGATCAGGCCAAACTAGTACTCCTGCAGCTGCCTCAGATGTGATAGGAGGGCGAGTTGTGTGTTCAAAATAAGGAAGGAGTGCACTTATATATATAGGTCCAATATAATGAAGGGAAGTGTCTTTTCACAAGGTGTCTCTTTTCACACTAGGGCCGACTTTTACAAGTTACATAAAATTAATTTATAACTCAATATAAATTAGTCTTTACACCATAGGGCCTACTTGTACAAGTATTACTCATCACAAGTGATTGGGGTTTTTCTCTTCTCATGATATCATTCGTAGGAGGTCTCTCTTGGAGGTGAATACCTCCCGCAGCTAACAAAAACATCAACGGGAACACACTCTATTTCAGAAGTCCTTTGCGCTCAAGTTATAGGAGTTGATTAAATGAAATGTGAGCTTTGTTTGTTTGTGAAGAGGGAACATTGAGCACCATGGTAAAGCAAATTGTGAAGATGGCGAGAATGGGGGTGAATCTTGAGACAAGAGGGGAAGGATTGTCGAGCAAATGCATTTTAAAGGTGTCAGGAAAATCTCGTGGGGGGGATTTTCCACAGAATAGAAACCCCTTAAAGAAGACGAGAGCTTGGCTTGACACTTTTTACACTGCAAAGGCTGCCATGGGGCCAATTGTTTCTGTAAGGCTGAACACTGTTGTAGGTGTTATCCAAAACCATTTTGATGGACTCTAGATCATGACCATCCACAATGTTTGTGATCCAAGATCAATGAGAATGCGAGACAAGGGGTCAATGCTTTTGCTCAAGGATCTTTATTGGTTCATGCAACGTAGGATCCGCATTGAAAGAGGCTTGAGCAATGTGCATAGGAGGCTAGAAGCACCTACAATCGAATCCGGTAGGAAAGAGATGGAAGTCATGTTATTCTAGATTGTTTCATCCCTTCCATCCAATGCTAATACCAATTCATACACTCGATAACCACTGTCAATTGATCTCTCAAAGAGTGCCAATGTTGCTTCTGATGGAGGGATGTGATTGCACAATATGAAAAGATTCATCATCCAACGAAGGAGGATGTAGTGACTTTTACATTTAGATACCAAAAACACAATCCACATCATCAAACTATGGTTAAAGCATAAACATAATCCAAGTAACCCTGGTTTACTCATCCAAATAGATAGGAAATAAGAGCCAAAAACCATCTTCCTTCAATAATAGCTACTAAAATAAATGGTGTGCATTTTTTTTAAGTCGAGTGCACGATTATCCTCTTGTGAATGACTTTGAGATTGGGGGCAGCTAGTCCTCATATCTTCATTAGACGATTTCTATCATATGAAAAGAAAAGAAGACCTTAGATCTCATTCACTAATATAGTTTTTTATATGTTATCTAAATAACAAGAAAAGAAGATAGGTACAAAGAGACTAAACATAAATTTACCAAAACCGAGGATGAGGATGTGGGTGCATATCACCTTACCTAGTTGGTGTACGACATTATTAAAATCAAATTAATTTTTGCAGATCTCACTCCTTGCTCTAATCTAATTTGTAATCTAAAATAAAAAAGAAAGAAAAGAGGAGAGATGCAAAGAGATTTAACATAAATTTTCCAGGAGGGTTTCCAGCAAGAGGGCGCACCATCTTGAGGAGAGTGGTTCGATCTAGCTAAAGGAGAGGAATTCAGGGCAAACATACTTCTAGGTATTTCTTGTGAGGCCTAAGGCGCCTTTTCCATCCCTTTCCAGGGGAGGATCCTCTGTTAGATTATTTGTTGGAGCTCAGCACAAGTTCAGAGAGAGGAGGGCGCACCATAGACTGAGGATCCTGTCAATTGGAGGGCCAGTTCTTCATTGTTCGATCTGAGACTTTTCCAAGGGATTTCCCTTAGCCCGATCTACAGTTTGGCACCTTTCTCAGGGGATTTGGCAGCCTATTACTTGGAGGCCAAATTATTAGGTCTTCATTCATCTAGGAGGGTGCAAGCCAACTTGGGGTTTGCTCAGTTGAGTGGTCATAACTTCACAGTTCAGCTTGAGACTTCACCGGTGGTTCGGTCATGGCCCGATCTACACTTCCAGCCATTTTCAGAGTGTTTGGGGGCCTCTAGCAGAGAGGCCAAATTGTTGGGTGTATTCAGCTTTCCAGCACGGCACAGTTTATCCAGTCTCGGGTTTGGCACCTCAGAGGGCAAAGGTCTTGTCTTTTTATTCATCTATTGTAGCCATGTGGCCTTGGAGACTTGTATCTTCTCTTCTTGATCTTGCTTGAGGGTTATCTGCATATTGCTTCTAGCTATTAGCTATATTGTACCGGATCTGCAGATCCATTGTATCAAGGTCTTCTTCTATTATGAATAATATCATATCTGAGGTATTTTTGTGTCATCTCTTGTATTGTTGAATCTACATCTTGTTGAGGTATGTTCCATTGCTAGATTTATTTGATTATTGTTGCAAACACACATAACAACCATCAGTATAAACCCTAGTGCAACCTAAAAGACCAAATCAGCAAAGTGTTTGACGAAATGCCACAACCATGAAACAGTTAAAAATTCATGGAAAACGCAATGTTCTTGGCACCTTGAATTAGGAACTTTACAGTGGTATCAGAGTGTTGATCCTCCCAGCGAGTGGGGATTAGCGCATGCAAAAATACAGTAGAGATGGATATGTTGTACTTTGCTAGAGAGAGTGTATTCTGTGAAAGGGAATATTACGCCCTTATTGAGGGAACTAGGGCTCAATTAACATTCCAACAGTTTGTATCCATAAAAAATCCTAGGTGGAGCAAAGATGAGGTTACACATTGGGTCAACATAACGGAGGAAAATAGAGCTAGAGCAGCTAGATGGAGGGAAGCACAGATTAACCCTACACCCATTAGGAGCAAGCAACGTTGCTACAGTTGCAAAGTGACTTGGGAACCAAAACATAGATGTAGGGGTAAATTTAAGAAACACATTATTGAGGTACACTATGACAGTGAGGATGAGGAGGTGTATGAGGATGCAACGATAGATGCTTATTTGGAGCAGTTTGATGGCGCTAGTGACTCTTGCACACTTGTAGAGGCTAGTGACCCTTACGCATTGGAGGGACAGTGGGATGGACATGATGATAGCACCTGTGCTTCAGCAGTCATATCACATAGTGTTGATGACCTTACACTTCAGCAGAGTGGTGACACTAGTGGGGATCCACACGTGTTAGCACCTAGACCTGATGAGCTTCCTATGATGACTGTGACACATTTGTCATCTTTTCAGACACCCATGATAGCCATGACACATGAGGATACCAGTGGAATTTCAGATATGATGGAGGAACCGTGTGTGAGGGATGCACACCAGGGACATATGGGCCCACAGACCCAAGAGGAGAGACACGACATGCTGATAGTTGACCCTACACATACATATCAATATGAGGAGAGTGGGTCACTTCCTTTGGAGACTCCATTATTTGATCAGGCTGGGGAGACCAACAGTTTGATGGGACACTTACTTCCAGGATCATCCTTCAGTGATGAGTATGTACCCCTTATTGGTCAGGATGACCATAGCACGTGTCTGGACTCATCAGAATGGGATCCAAGCGTAGATGATAGTAGTCGGGTGAGTGCACAGGAGGATACAGTATGATTCAGAGGGAGCTAGCAGTTGGTAATGATGTGCAGTCGCTTACAGGAGGACCCAGTAGCACAGTGGACAGAGATCAGTTCAGTGCTTTATCTTTTGCAAAGAGTGTTGTTGGGGATCCCAGGGTTGACACTAGCAATGAGGGGCATGAGGTAGCACCTCAGCATGACGGTGATCAGGAGTCACACTACTTGACAGGACAGTTGAGAGTCAGTGAGGACATGATCATGGCAGCCACTAGGCGCATTGATGACACACATGCATTGGTGACCGACTATTGCTGGAGGGAATCGATGGCACATGATAGTTCAGATGGGGGATTTGCCATAGATGACTTTCATACTCTCAGGGAGAGAGTGTCTGTGATGAGGAGCGACTACCAGCAGTTGGTGATGGACATAGACTATCTATATAGGGTTGGCGAGATGTATCACAGGGCCCTGAGGGAGCAGGAGTTGGAGGTGGACAAATTCACTCATGAGTTGGAGAGCACTCGAGGATTCTTGAGAGGCACACAGACAACCCTTCAAGAATCAGAGTCTAGATCAGAGGAGCTTCTTAAGGAGATTCGACAGAGATCCACTACATCTACCTTAGTGGAGAGTCAAATATATCCTTCAGTCACATTGCTAGGGGATGTTCGTGGCTTAGCAGAGGAGCACCAGTTGATGGAGGAGCATGAGAAGTACCCGGGATCACTGATGAATATGGAGAGTTATGATCCGGAGGTGGAGGAGCTACCCTCCACGAGGATCTTTGAGACAGTCGAGCACTCACATACACATGGGGACTCCAGAGCAAGGGGCAGTTATGAGGACACTTCCATTTGTGTCCCAGGAGCGGTTGACCTTCCTATAGAGGTTGACCCAGTAGTATACTCAGGCCCCCCGATGCACTAGGGGTATACATGAGATTACATGAGTATGTGGGAGCATACAGTAGTGAGTGATAGTGCACAGAGACATGCAGAGGTGTACGATGGGATTCAGAGGGACGTATTGGACTGCAAGGTGGAGACACACTTAGGGGAGCATGGATATGCCTCTCCTTTGCAGCAACACATAGTTCTGAGAGATCACCTTCACAGTATCAACAGTCGCATGAGAGATGAGAGATGGAGAGTGGTTGACCCTCTTTTGGAGGAGTTACCCCCAATTATACCTGATCATTGGGGTTCAGGGATGACTACAAGCGAGTATTTACCTTGGGTACTGGTGGACAAGATTTTTGTTGAATCCTTGGGATTGGCAAAATCATATGATACTTTCCAGTCCTACAGTCAGCTACATATGTTTTTGTTGGACTTTCCCGACACTTTCATCATTGACAGCAGCATGGGGGGAGGTAGGCAGTGGCAGAGGATATGGAGAGTTGTTAGGCTGAGACCACATGACAGGAGTGCTTTTACGGCATACAGCAAAATAGGGGTGGACCATCATAGGCAGACAGTTGAGACTATGTGCGTGGTGGTGAGCATCTGAGGCCATGGGATAACAGACATCACAGAGGGCAACACATACAGATTCTCATGGGGATGAGCATGGAGAGCTTCCGACAGTGATCAGTATGACATAGGAGCAGTTAGTGGGGATTGGAAGTGATAAACTTCCAAGTTTGCCATGGGATCCGAGAGTCCATTTTGTCAGTGGATTGTTTCAAGTTGTGACAGAGAGCCACATACTTCACTTTGGGTTGGTTTTGAGTGAGCTTGCAGAGGCTTGTCCTATGGAGCGAGACAGTTTCTCCCTTTTGATCCTCATGATCGAGCATGGAGATGATTGGGCAGATACTACTTCCACAGAGGTTCTTTTACAGATACATCTTCTGGACAACAGGTCCAGCTTCCACAAGTATTCAAGCCGGAGGATCCAGGAGTGGGGGATCGAGTATGTATACAAGGAGAAGACAGCCATGGTCAGAGTAGTACAACGCCAGAGTGGTGATATTTGGCAGAGACTAGCATGGGACCCAGGGATTGCAAGGTTGAGCATTTCATTGACTGTTGGAGGCAAGTGGAACCTAGCAGGGGAAAGTTATTTTGACTTTCCATTGAACTTCAGTGTTGAGGAGAGCACGTCACTTGAGTGTGATTCACGGAGGTCTTGCAGTACCTCACTATGGCAGCAGCATGTGCAGTTGGTGGAGACTGTGTTGGTCTTGGTATGGACTTGGAGGATGGACTCATTCCGGGATGAGGCCATGTGTCATGCGTAAGAGACTCATGGTGTTGAGATGTTTCGAGATTATGCTTCATAGGGTATTGCAGTTCACATCCTGATATGGGACCCAGGGGGCGGAGCATGATAGTTCTTCTTTGGATGGAGCCTACTGTGTGTCCCACAGGTGGACATGGGACCCCGGTATTATATTTGGATGGATTCAGTTATTTCTTGAGGACAAGCAATATTCTAGCAGGGAGGACTCTAATGTCCCCACTTTGGGACATCATTATATTACAGAGTGTTATGATGACCAGAGTAGCCAGATTGAGGTTATAGCGAGTACAGAGGCTATTGAGAGGTATTTTGGGGTCTGGCTTGCATCACTCATCTTATTTCATCATTATGATCCATTCCGCAAAGCTTGGCTTTGGTTTCGTTGCATTCCGACGATTTCCGTGATTTTGAGTTATTTTGGGCTATAGGTTAATTAAATTCACTATGGAGGTCATATTGGTCATAATACTTGGAGGAACCTCTTAGTGTGATAGCTCATTGGAATCGGGAGGAACAACACTATAGGATAGGATGATGAGAAGTGACTTTCAATGGCCAAGGAAGCCACAAGGAGAGATAAGGTACTTTTCAGAGGTAAAAAGGTTAATTAATTAATTAAAGTGATTTAATTAATTAATTAATAATTAAATAAAGTAAAAGTCACTTTGGATAGACAAGGTGAGCAGGGAGGATAAAAGAGAGATAGGGCCTCTATTCTCTCATTCATGTTGTTTATCATTTTGAGATCTGGCTTCTTGCTAGTGAGCCCATGCACTTGGGGGTTTTGAGGGTTTTGACTTAACAAACCCTAGAGATCAGCTCAGTGGTGAAAGATCCCACCCAACCTGGTCCAAGCTTTGTCACGGAGGTGAAAGACTCCTCCCTCACCATTCTACATCAGATCTACTCAGCTCCAAGGGAATTTCTACAACAGCCACAGGTTCAGGGAGAGCTAGGGCATAGCTTCAGGAGGGTTTCCAACAGGAGGGCGCACAATCTTGAGAAGAGTGGTTCAATCTAGCCAAAGGAGAGGGATTCAGGGCAAACGAACTTCTGGGTATTTCTTGTGAGGCTTAGGGCAACTTTTCCAACCCTTTCCAGGGGAGGATCCTCTGTCAGATTATTTGTTGGAGCTCAGCACAGGTTCAGAGAGAGGAGGGCGCACCATAGACTGAGGATCCTGTCAATTGGAGGGTTAGTTCTTCATTGTTCAGTCTAAGACTTTGCCAGGGGGTTTCCCTTAGCCCGATCTATAGTTTGGCACCTTTCTTAGGGGATTTGGCAGCCTATTACTTGGAGGCCGAATTATTGGGTCTTCATTCATCTAGGAGGACGCAAGCCAACTTGGGGTTTGCTCAGTTGAGTGGTCATAACTTCACAGTTCAGCTTGAGACTTCACCAGTGGTTCGGTCATGGCCCGATCTACACTTCCAACCATTTTCAAAGTGTTTGGGGGGCTCTAATAGAGAGGCCAAATTGTTGGGTGTATTGAGCTTTCCAGCAAGGCACAGTTTATCCAGTCTGGGGTTTGGCACCTCAGAGGGCAGAGGTCTTGTCTTGTTATTCATCTATTGTAGCCATGTGGCCTTGGAGACTTGTATCTTCTCTTCTTGATCTTGCTTGAGGGTTATCTGCATATTGCTTCTAGCTATTAGCTATATTGTACCAGATCTGCAAATCCATTGTATCAGGGTCTTCTTCTATTATGAATAATATCATATCTGAGGTATTTTTGGGTTATCTCTTGTATTGTTGAATCTACATCTTGTTGAGGTATGTTCCATTGCTACATTTATTTGATTATTGCTGCAAACACACATAACAACCATCAGTATAAACCCTAGTGCAACCTAAAAGACCAAATCAGCAAAGTGTTTGACGAAATGCCACAACCAGAAAACAGTTAAAAATTCATGGAAAACGCAATGTTCTTGGCACCTTGGCTTAGGAACTTTACACATATAGACCAAAGCAATATAGGCATAAAAACACATAACATTTAACTCCAAACATACAGACTAGACCACAACAAAGGCAGTCCTAAGCAAAGGAGGAGGAGGCAAGGGAATGAACAAAAGGCAGGGGAAATTAAAACAATGAATGGAAATAGAATATGATCCTCTACTTTTGCTTATACTTGACTTGATTCAACAATGATCATATTATGGACCTTTGCAATATCCCTTACATCCAATACCAGTGCCAATGCCCGCTTTTGATAAGCACTACGAGTTGATCTTCAAGGCACTGCTCATTGATCTCTCAAACACTACTAGTTCTGCGTTTGATAGAAGGATGGGATTACATAATGTGAAAAGATTCATCATCCAACAGAAAAGGATGTAGCGAGCTTCTACAATTAGATAGAAAAAGTATAATCCACATCATCTAACTATGGTTAAGGAAAAAACAAAGTCTATCGTCATCTTGGTTTACTCATTCAAGGGACGCAAAAGCAATTAGATTTGAAATAAGGGCCAAAATCATTGTCCCTCCATAATGACTAAAACTAGCATGCCCTCAACAATGGGGAAAGGAATGCCAAAGAGAATCGTGGATGGAAAAATTGCAAAATGACATGAGTAAGAGTCATTCAACAACCAAGAGTTATGGCAAGTTTTTGTTGATCGCAAGGGGTGTGTAGAATTCAGACCACAGGCTTGGTGTCGATGGCCACTAGTGAGTCGATCAAGGAAGCCAATGAATGAGGTTCGCTAGGCATCATTGCATGTTCTAATTTCCTTCGTTTCAACATTCCCTTTCTCCTCATTCTCTATTATGTCATTCAATGTCCATCTAAAAGATGCGAAAGGAATCAATTTCATCTTCATTCACAAATCTCCTTCTTCCCAGACACGGACCTCCATAGATAACACATTGCTTGTCATGGGGAAAAGAGAAGCACACATGCCACACATAAAATATATAATAATTAATTATAGCAAGTAGAGTGAGTTGGGATACAAAGGAAATGTTATAAATACAACTACCTTGAGGTGGTGGATTGTATACAAAGCTCAAATCGTTCTTGCATGCGTCTGAGTGTGCACATTGTTTTAGAAGTCTTTCGGCCTCAAGTTGCAGTGGTTGATCATGTCAAATTAGAGATCTATTTGTTTGTGTAGAGGGAACCGCGAGCACCATATGCACACTATGCAGATGGAAAGAATGGGGGTGAATCTCAAAACAAGAGGAGCATTGTCAAGGAAATGCATTTCAGAGGTGTCGGAAAAAGGCATGTCATGTTTGTAAGGTTGAAAGAAGTTGTAGGTGACATCCAAAACCATTTTGATGGACTCTAGATCACAACCATCCATAGTGTTTGTGATCTGGGATCCATGAGAATGCAAGACAAGGGGCGGATGCTTTTTCTCAAGGATGTTTACTAGTTCATGGAAGGTGAGATCCGCACCAAAAGAGGATTGAGCATTGTGCATAGGAGGTTAGTGACATCCAGAATCAAATCTAGTAGGAAAGAGATGGCAAGGATGTTAATCTAGACTGTGCATCCCTTCCATCTAATGTCGATGCCAATTCACGTGCTTGATAAGCACCACCAATTTATCTCTTAGAGAGTACCAATTTTGCTTCCGATGGAAAGATGGGATTGCACAATGTGAAAAGATTCCGCCACCAACAAAGGAGGATGTAGTGAACTTTTACATTTAGATACCAAAAGTAGAATTTGCATCGTCTAGATGTGGTTAAAGCAAAAACACAATCCACATCACTTCGGCTTACTTATCCAAGCAAGCGACATAGAAATAATTAGATTTAAAATAAGGGACAAAAACCATCTTCCCTTCATAATGGCTACATCGAGGGGGAAGGAGGAGCGTGACAAGAGATTTTTAAACTTGTAGGAACTATGTTACATCGGCAACATTCTATTTTGTTGGGTGACGCAAAAGAATCGCAGGTACTCTGACAATAGTGAACTTGAGAGCAAATTTGTTTCTTTCTCC
The DNA here is from genome assembly GCA_000966675.3 of Picea glauca. Classification (NCBI taxonomy): domain Eukaryota; kingdom Viridiplantae; phylum Streptophyta; class Pinopsida; order Pinales; family Pinaceae; genus Picea; species Picea glauca. The sequence continues at coordinate 105,420 of JZKD02S1662590.1, forward strand.
TCAAATATCGTTATCTATTTTCTATTCAGTTAACATTATGATTGAATTCCCAATTAAAAAATTTAATCCATTTATCTCAGATAAACAATATTAATCTCACTACCCTCATTAATCACACGGAGTAACTTTATGTTGGTGATGCTTTAGGTAAAAGGTGTTGATATTTGTAGCATCGGACATGTACTTCCACGTTGGCTTGTGTCTAGCACATGGAAGTTGTCTTTGTAACCTCTCAGAAAACCCTAGGAAGTTCACTTTATGAGTAATTAATAAAGTGAATGATCTTTTAATTAATTAAGTTAAATGCCTAAGGTTTGGCATTAGTAACTTAAGTGAAGAGTTGATTAAGTCCTAGCCATCAAATCTAAAGTGAAGGTGAGATTAGATCTCAGCCTTTGATCACTTTGGAGGAGATCTAGTGTTTTGGACTAGGTTAACTCAATGTAATAAAAGGCAGCCTAGGTGAGAGGATGAGACACAAAGAGTGAATGAGCACTCAGGTGTGCAGGGGCAAGGGTTGAGGCCGAGGAAAGGCAGTCAGGATGGCTAGGCTATTGTTGCAGTGTATTCCTTAGAAGGGCCATTATCCCAGGATAGGAGCCCGAATTTTATTTAATAAAATCATCACTGATCCGGTTTTCCCGCGAGGGTTTTTTCAACGGTTATTTACCTAGAAATATCGTGTGCAATGTGTGTGGTTTATGTTTTAATGCTTCCGCTAATTTTTTGTTGAGGAACCTAGCTGTGATATTATTCAGTAAAATCTATTTTGCTTGGAATTAATAGTCTGGTGCTAGGTTTACAGGAAAATCAACATGGTATCAGAGCCGAGACTTTGAAGAAGCCATATTTGCGCATGTTCGGATTCCTGCAACGAGAATTTTTTTAAATTTCTGCAAGATGGGTAAATTAAATAATTAAATAAATTGTATTGTACGACCATAGCCATACAGTCGTCATATGAGTTGTATGAGCCGTACAGGGTACGATCTATTTAGCTGAGATCCGTCGAGAGCTTGTTGGGCAGTCAGCAAATCGGATCGAGCTGTTGAAGCCACGGATCAGGGGTACTAGAGAAAGGATCCACGGGCGATGGATGAGAGTGGTTGCAGCCTATGTGGAAGCTGAGGAAGAGTAGTTGTAGTTATTGAATAGGCCGATCTCTTGGGCACAGGAGTAGCCAACGGTTGCAGAACTGCAACAGCCGCCACCCAACAGAGCAACTTAGAATCCGTGTGCAATGGAAAAAGGGAGCTCAGGCTATAGAGATTGCAGCTGGCAGGAACAGGTGACGTGCAGGTTGAGGACGCGTTGGACCGCGACAGGCAGAGCTAGCAGCGCAGTTGGTAGCCGTCCATTGAGGTTTGACACGCAGACGTGGAGCGATCAGCCGACAAAGGAAATTTGGGTAAGGCTAAGCAGTTGGGGGACGTGGACAGCTGGGCAAAGGAAGTTACGGGAGGCAGCAGGCAACGAGTGTAGCCCCTTGGGCAAAGGAAACAACGCGCGTGGGTACTGAAGGAGCAGGTCGGCGGTAGAAAAGGTGCAGCAGGAGTGGAGGTCGAGAGGGAGCAACGGCAACTCATCCGCTACAGCAGTCGCAGTCAACAAAGTTGGGGCAGCCGCCACAGCAGGTAAAGGCCGCCAGCCACCAGGAAAGCGGGTTGCAGGTCCAACTGCAAGAGGAAGCGCATAGGTGGCTGCAAAAGCCGCCCAACAACCAAGCGCGTGGGCCACAAGGGTAGAGAGTTAACATCTGGGCAACCCCTGGGCAACAGGCAGAGTGCGAATTCTAGCAGTAGTCGAGCAACCTCAAAATTGTCCAGGCAACGGGCAGACAGCTCGACAGCAAGTTGAGATAGTCGTGCAATGTATAGAAAGGCTCCAGGAAGCCTAGAAAAGGAACCAAACAATAGCAGGAGGCTACAGGCAGCCCTGGACAACCTCAAACAGGGATCCATGTAGCGAACAAAAAATCTGGGCAGCAAGTAGCAAGCTTGGGCAGTGGGGAGCGGGAAGTAGGTTGGGAGAGTCTTCGTAGACGGGTCCAAGCGAGATAGAAGGGATAGTTTTTGTGCCAGAGGGAGCAGCCAATCAGGTGGATTGGAGAGCAACCATGGTAGCGGACATGATAGTGAAGACAGAGTCACTTCTAGAGAGTGGAAGTATCTTCCTCACTAAGAGGGAGTGTGGAGTTTGTAGCATCGGACAGGTACTTCCACATTGGCTCGCGTCTAGCACGTGGAAGTCGTCTTTGTAACCTCTTAGAAAACCTTAGGAAGTTCACTTTATGAGTAATTAATAAAGTGAATGACATTTTAATTATTTAAGTTAAAAGCCTAAGTTTTGGCATTAGTAACTTAAGTGAAGAGTTGATTAAGTCCTAGCCGTCAGATCTAAAGTGAAGGTGAGATTAGATCTCATCCTTTGATCACTTTGGAGGAGATCTAGGGTTTTGGACTTAGGGTTAACTCAATGTAATAAAAGGCAACCTAGGTGAGAAGATGAGACACAGTGATTGTACAGAAAGAGTGAGCGGGCACTCAGGTTTGCAGGGGCGGAGGAAAATCATATCAAGCGCGTTCTTCAATTCTTTCCTTACAATGTTTATGGAATCCAAAAAGGCTTAAAAATTTTGGGTATTTTTATAAAACCAAATGATTATGGCATAAATGACTGGAGATGGTTGATAGCAAAGGCTGAGAAGAGAATAAATCTCTGGTGTATCAAATGGCTTTCTAGAGATGGATGGCTAGTACTTGTCAAATCTGTGTTGAAGGCCATCCTTGTTTATTGGCAATATCTATACTAAATCCCAAAGAGAATTCTAGAGAAAATTATGAAAATAAGCTTCAGATTTCTTTTTTCTGGGAACAGGGAGAAAGAGGGAATTCCCTTGGTAAAATGGGAAAAAATAGCCAAGCCAAAAGAAATGGGAGGTTAGGGCTTAAAAAACATTGCCCCCTTTGGGAAATCCCTAGCATCCATGTGTGTCTGTAGAGACTTATAACAAAAGAGGACCTATTGAATCAGATCCTTATTCAAAAATATACTGAACCCGGCTTTGTAGAAGACTAAATTAGAAACCCAATCAAGCCCATCAGTAATGCATCCATTGTATGGAAAGCAATGATAATAGCTTTCCCTCTGATAGGGAATTGATTGACATGGAAGATCGGTAATGGGACTGGGGTGAGAATTGGAATTGACCCATGGTCCTATGGGTAGGTAGTGGAACAAAGTATAAGCTGCCATAACTAGTGATAAATTCACTACACAGGGAAGGTATCTTCAACCTGGCCTAGGCAGTTGCTCCAGAAATCTCCTCCATTTGGTAACAAGAGTGGAAGAAGGCTGAATAGATAGGGTTAGAAGGCTAGGACAAGATTCTCTAGGAAACATATATAAACAAACTAAAAGTAAATCATGTTCATGTTAAAGACTTTGATGATGAACTTGTCTGGTCAAAAAATCTGGCATTGGGGATTTACACTCCAAAGCTTGGATATAAAGCAATGCATACTCAGGAAAGGCCAGAAGACTCACTAGAATTTGGAAAATCAAAGCCCCTTTAAAGACGAAAAATTTCATGTGGTTGGCAATCAGTGATAAAGCCCTTACCTGGGATGTTATACAGAGGAGTATATCAGAGCCTAGCAGGTGAGTATTGTGTAAAGGGGATGAAGAAAATATAAGCCACTTACTGATATTCTGCCCTTATTAAAGGGAAGTCTACATAGAAATGGATGACTTGACCGGAACAAAGGATTGCTAGCAGGAGATTTAGTTGAAGAGTGCCTCAAAAAGTAGCATCAAACACATCACTCAAAGAATTCAAAGGCCTCCCTCTAATAGTATCATGAGGAATATGGCTAGCTAGAAATGTTGCAATATTCGAAGATAAGTACATATCCCCATTTTAGTGCATTCCAAGCAAAGTCAATTTTCTCATAGTTCAAATTTGTTTCATCAACCTCTCCTCCGAGACAGCTATTTCATGCTCCCATTGACAAATCTGGTGCATGGGGTTACTTTGACAGAGCTAGTTAAGGTACTCCCTCAAAAAGTGGAGCTGGAGGTACTATTTATCTAAATGACACTTAGTGTATCAAAGTCAAAGCAGGACTAGGAGAGGGCTCAAACAACTACGCAGAGCTTCTTGCATTGAAATTACTATTAAGACTCGCAGCACCATTGCCATCTTTAAAATTCAAGTGTTTGGTGATTGTTTGTTAGTAATCAATTGGATCACCGGTGAGAGTAGAATGACAAATTTGGTACTGAATCCAATATTTGATGAAATCAAAAGTTCTCTATTGGTGTTTAACTCGGTATGCTTTGAACGTGTCCACAGAGATGTTAATGGAAAAAGATAATCCTTGTCATAGGAACGCCTGCAACAAGATGATGTTCAATGTTTATGGAGGGAAAGCAAGGATGGTAATCTGTTATAGGAACTCCATTTATCCATCCTCAAATGAAGACTCTCATGACAACCAAACCTCTGAAGATGGCCAGTTTGTCTTAAGTGAATATTTCAGTAAGAGAAGATACAGGAATTTATCCAGATCTCTGCTTTTTCTTTCAGCAGGTTTCATCCTATAGAGAAGATACAGAAATTTTTCCAGAAATCTGTCTTTCTTTTCAACAGGTTTTCAAGTTCTTTTCAATGAAGTATACACATCATTTTGATATTTTTTGAGCAATGTATGAAAAGATATATCCTGTTAACCCCAAAAATGCCTACTCATTTGAGAATTCTTGCCAGCAGAACAGTGATGTGGATATGCATTATGGTATGAGTTGACTGCTGAAGAATGTCTGAATTTATTGATCCAGCCCCTTAAATCCATTTTTAAGTGTTTGGAAGCACTATTATCTATACTGGAAAAAACTTTAACTTAAGTCTTCTTGCTAGTGATGTGGAAAAGATCTGGTGCTTGGTAGCATGGCTTCCTGTCCCTGAAGATTCATTGCCCTCTCCCCCCCCCCTAAATAAGAAGAGCTTATATAAGGAAAACTAACTCCCCTATGGGGTAATCATAAGTGGATGAAAGAAGAGGCTGCCATTTGTTCAAATAATGCTATTATGGGCCAGCTTTCCTGTGCTACCAAAAGCAGCACATTATCATCTGGACAGATAAAGTAAGGCTTGTTCCTATTATTGTGCCTTGCTGTATCTCCAGTTTGCCTTCATCTTCTTAAGGCAGAGTTCAAGTTGTATTCCTATGGATGATTGAAAAGCACAGTTTCAGACATGTTTAGGGGATACTCTAAAGAGCAGATCACCCTACAGAATTATACGATGCAGAAATCAAACAGGTCATTCATTTTGGATACCAAACTCTATATACTTGCTGAACTTTCAAAGAAGACTGAGGCATTTTTGTATGTCCCATGGATGGAAATGTAAGCATAGAGGGATGTTGCCCTAGGGGTGAGTTGATTTGGGCTGCTGTCTTAAACAACAGGACTGTACCAAGCAATGTCAGGGGTACTTTCCATAGGTGACAGCCAACACTTCCAAGTAACAAATCACTGTATTATTTGACTGCTGGAAATTGATCAGACCTAGGTATCTGAATCCTGTTGATATAACTAAACACGGTTATGGCTGTGTATTATCATTGAACATATTTAAGGACGGGCCTTCCTGCAAAATTACAGCAGTATAACAGCAGCAATTTCTGTCCAAACTTACTTGAGGTCTGATTGTGAAGGTGTTTCTTGTGACGGGGATGGTTGATATATGCTACAGATCTCATTGGATTTTTAAAGCCATGAAATATTTTTCATAGAAACCAATTTAGATCCTCTCAGAACATCATTGGAGTAAGTTATGACAAGTGCAGATGTGAACGATTTGTTTATGGTGCTATGAGGGTGTTCGCTTCGGAGGTTTTTCCACCAATAATGATAGGTGCTTGCATAGCATTGATTCAGTTGTTCCCTTGGTCAAATACAGAAATTTTACATCCATATATGGGCAATCTTAATTCTATCATTGCAGCCTTCTTAAAAGGAGCCTTCAGATGAAACTGAAGATGTTGATATCAAAGGTCAAAGAATTATATTAGTTTTTGGATGGGCCTACATCTTAGCTCTTACTCTTTAGCATTCAGGAACCCAAATATCTATATGAATCAAACAGTGGAACAACTGTCACATTTGTACCAGCACAGATACTATATGATGTATTTCATGGATGGTGTAATAGTTCTGCCCAGTGTTATATGGACTTCTTTCTTCTTTGGGGGCCTTTCAATCACAACAAGTGTTGTACAAATAGTTTGTGCTGGAGGCATTCTCTTTTCAAGGATTTGGTGTGAAGTACATCCAAAGTACAAGCTTCCAGAAAATGTTGTATGGTTGTGTGCATTTTATCCATGTTGTTACACTTTCCCATCTTGAAAGAAAACGTGGCATTCACAGCTATCACTTCAGTCCGTACCATAGGATGGGTTGGTGGGTAAGTTGTTCCTGTATTTAACGGAATAAGATAACAGTAGAGCCTGATTTCAAAAGAGTTGTAGCCCCGGGCATACAAGATCCTTACCTATCAAGGAATTTGACAAATTACAGTCACCACAAAAGAAGAAACGACAAAAATCTTGCAGCAAAAAAGGTCCCAGGGTTTCTCTAGGGTGCAGGGATAAACAATCAATTGTGGCAGCTTTAGGTGATTATAAGGAGGGATGCATTGAAGAAGGGAGAGCTCAAGAAGAAAAAGACAGATGTTTGACCATTGATCGAGTGGAGCTAGTGGTTATTGATGGGTTTTTCTTAAAGAGCTTTTCAAGGAAGTGAGGACACTTGGCATATCCTCATAGACATAGTCAAACAACCCAGTTGGAGGGAGCGCTCAACATTAAGGCAGCCTAATCAATGCATTAGTAACTGATTTTAAGGAAGAGGATCCCAGTTTGAGAGTAGTGCTCCACAAAGGGGTTGTCCACTACTTGACACACATTGATGGAACAATTATTCAATATCAAGAGAGTGGCCAGCATCAAGAAGACGTTTTAGCAGTTACATATTCCTAAAATCATGGATCTGGAAACATCTATCAGTATTTTATTCTCATTTATTGGATTAGAAAGTGGATTTGAAAAACCAATTATTGTTATTTTATTGGAGATTTGTTAGGGAGGATGAGGATGTGATACTTTATTATTGTCCTGAAAAAAGACACAGATTTAGGAGTTGCTAATGTATTTTATTGTTTTCTTTGGAGAGATTTATGGATCTAGGGAAGGATATTATTATTCTATTATAAGGAATGGAGCTACAACTCTATTTAAATAGTAGCTCTCTCCATTTGAGAGTATGGTTGGATTTGTGGGAGAACTTCTCTCTTGAGCCTAATTGAATAGCTTTTGAAAGTGAATATGACAGTAAGGATGTCTATGTAAATGTGGCTTCCATTTGCATTCATCTTGCTGTTTTTATGTGCTGGAAACATCTAATAATTCTGCTGCAATAAAGATCTCATAGTTGGGTGGCCAATTGTACGAGGAAAGGAATCAATTGAGGTTATACCTATTCATTTCTTTGTTGTTTTGAAAGTGAATCTGACTATAAGGGTTTCTATGTAGTTGTGGCTTCCATTTTCATTCATCTTGTTGATTTTATGTGCAGGAAACATCTAATAATTCTTCTGCCGTAAAGATCTCATAGTATGGCAGCCAGTTGTATGAGGAAAGGGATCGAATGGGTTATACCTATTCATTTCTTTGCTGTTTTTATTTCCAGATTTGAAGCATTGTGTCATATCATTTGAGAGAAATGTTCCATAGTGTCTTTGAACTTGGGATAAGATCACTCTGTTAGTTTTCAGCCTAACCCAGCACCCTGCAATTAAACCCTAGCAAATACCTTGCTTAGCTACTGCAGATTTACTGATTTAAAGCACAGTTGGTTTATAATGATTTAAATAAATCAGCGGAAGCATAAACAGAAAACCAATCCATGCACACATAATTTCTTCCTTGTAAATATGCTTTTATTATTAAGAATAATACAAAGCTTTACTAGGGCTCTCGTCCTAGGAAAATGGCCCCTCTAAGAAAAGAATACAAACAACAATAAGCTGATCACACCTCAAGATTAGTCCTTTGATCTTGTTGGCCACTTCTCCTTTCCTTCCCTTTGCTTCCTTCCTTGGACCTTGCACACTTGGATGAAAGTCCTTCTCCACCGAATCAATGAGATCTCACTATCTCACTCTGTGTGTGTGTCCTCCTCTCACCTTAGCTGCCTTTTATAATTTTGAGTTTACCCTAAATCCAAAACCCTAGATCTCCAAAGTGATCAATAGCTGAGATTAGATATCACCAACACTTGAGATCAATTGCTAAGATTTAATTTAATTCACTAATGCCAAAAACTTGGGCATTTCCTTAAATTAACTCAATTAATTATAAAAAGGCATTCACTTTAACAATACTTTAATAAAGTGAATTTTCTAAGTCTTGAGAGGTATTAATGACAACTTCCACCTGTTAGACACAAAAATAATGTGGAAGTATCTATTTGATGCTACAAACATCAACACTCCCTCTTAGCGAGGAAGGTACTTCATGAACAACCACCTGGAAT
>JZKD02S1662590.1:114027-131322 GCA_000966675.3 Picea glauca
AAATCTCATTTCCCACATTCCTGGTTAACAGATGTTTCCATAAAGGAAGGCAAAGCCAGTGTAATACTCCCCAAAAATTGTGTACAATAGTGTGCAGTAACAAGAATGGCATTGTCAAAACAAAATGATTTCATAAGCCAGTGCTTATTCAAGGAAATTGTGTTTGAGTTTAATGTGGTGCACTATATATAGATTTAGCAACATGGTTTGACAATCTGCATATTAAATAGAAATACTTGGACGTTGATTTATTAGTGAAAAAACACATCATATAGAAACTCAGTACAAACAGTATACTTTGTTTAAAAAGACACTAAGTAATCACTATGCCCATATAGTAGACAAAAATAACTTATGTTTTTTAAAAAATCCTAGATACAAAGAATTCTAATCACAAGTAGCAAAAAAGCTAGAAAGAAATTTGGCCACAAGTAGAAAAAGGTTGACTTCTGGCCACAAGTAGAAAAAGGATGAAAGTTGTATTCAAGTTTAATGCAGTACCCTATATATAGATTTATCACATGGTTTGATAATTTGCATATTATAGAAATACTCAGATGTTGATTTACTAGTGACAAAACACATCATACAGAAACAGAAATAGTATACTTCGTTTACAAGAAAACACTTAGTAGTCACTATGCCCATATAGTAGGCAAAAATAACCCATGTTTTAATAAAAATGCCAGATACAGAGAATTAGAAAAGGAGCTAGAAAGAAATATGGCCACAGGCAGAACAAAAGTTGATTAGTCACTATGCCCATATGGTAGGTAAAAATAACCTCTGTTTTTTTCAAAGAAAATGACAGAGAGAGAATTCTTGGCATCAAGTAGAAACACTAGTTTATTTAAAAATAATATTGACTGGCTGACTATGCCCATATCCTAGGTAAACATAACCTCTGTTTTCTTTAAAAAATGCCAAATAGACAGAATTCTTGGCAACAGTACCTTGCAGTTCGCTTCTTGGGGGTGTTGTAGCAAAGTGGGAGAAAAGGACTGAAGCTCGTGATATAATACATTCATTCAGAGATTCACTTAAACAACAACTAACCTGCTATCAAAACAAGCAACCATATTCAAGTTAAGATACAAAGAAATGAAAATAAACGACCAGAGATAAATTAATCTGAACAGCAGGGAGACAGTAAAAAGTTAGTTGCTCCCATCATGATCAACAATGAAATCCAAATACACTAGTAACAACAATAAATGAAAAATTAATGAACCCTCTATCTCTGTTTCTGTAGATCACGAGTTACACACTATTATAAATGTAACATCAACAATAAATAAAAAATTAATAAACCCTCTATCTCTATTTCTGTAGATCACGAGTTACACACTATTATAAATGTAAAATGGTTACCTGGGTACCTGTATTTTGGAGCCGGCCAGCCCTCTGCTCTGTGATATTTGTCCATCTCTTTGTTTCTTTGACTCCAGCCAAAACCGCTTCCCCAATCCTCCTCTCCCTTCCATCTTCTCCAGAATGGGAAGTCGCAAAGAACTTGGTACAGCCACAACCACAGCCTGAGCGGGCCTATTGTATCGTATTGTCTTGTTCTATGACTGATTCACCGCCTCTGCAACTTTTTCAAAGAGAAATCTCTGCCTCCCTGTGATTGTCCTCTTCCGAGTCATTTTAAGACTGGGGCAGTCACATTTTCATGAGAGATCCTCTTTCTGATAAAAAGAAAACAAGACCTCAGATCTCCTTTACTGGATAATCTAATATTTGATCTATAATTTTTACAAAAAATACAGGAAAAAATAAAACTGAACAGAGATTTTTACGTGGGCGAACATTATCATCCGCATTGAAGGTCGTGAGGGTGGGTGTGCACTGTCGAATTTGAATTGCTTCAAATCCGATGGTAGTCGAATTTGAATTGCTTCAAACCCGATGGTAGCGGGGTGGATATTGAGAGGTGGGTGCAAATCACCTCAGCTGAAATTACTAAAATCCGATGGTAGCCGAATTTGAATTGCTTCAAACCCGATGGTAGCGGGGTGGATATTGAGAGGTGGGTGGAAATCACCTCAGCTAAAATTACTAAAATCCGATGGTAGCGGGGTGAATTGCTTCAAATCCGATGGTGGGTATTGAGAGGTGGTGCAAATCACCTCCCCTGAAATTACTAAAATCAAATTAATTAACCTACTGTAATTTATCCTATTTCATTAATAGCGGGAACATTTGTTAATGTAGTAGGAATATTTCTATCAGACAATAACAAAAAGATTGAAAATAAATTTACCACAATCGAGGAGGAACGCAATATTTCATTTAGCCGCCATTGAATCCTTGCCCGTGTTGCTAATTCGAAAATTGATGCGCTGCCTGCCTCCACCTCTCAGTGCCATTACAGACAATCACACACTAAACAGATGACACATACAAGCAGACCAGACCAGACTCATCCAGACCAGGCAAAACAACACATAACATGGAGCTCCAACCATACAGACCAGACGACACCACAGCGCAGCAGCCCTGAGAGGAGGAGGAGGAAATAAAGAGGGAATGCACAACGCAAAGGAAATTCAAACTCGACTTGATTGAAATGATCATGCGACTTAGGACTTAGGACCGTTTAAATATCATGCGAAATTGGTAACTCGATGAAGGGAGGTAGCAAACGAGAAATGCAACAAAAACACAAACCACTCTCATACAAGCATGGTTGAAGAAAAATCAAAATCCATTGTTATCTTTGGTTTACTTGTCTAGAAGTTGTCTAGAAGATGTAGACATGATTTGATTTAGGATTATGACCAAAGGTTTTTCCTTCCTACACTAGGGAAAGGAAGATTATAAGGGATTAGGGTACACAAAGAGATGAGTGAAAGTCATTTAACACCTAAGAGGAGACAAAGATGTAGGCATGATTTGATTTAGGATGATGGCCAAAAGCTTTTCTTTCCTACACTAGGGAAGGGAAGATAAAAGGGGATCAGGGTCCACAAAGAGATGAGTGAAAGGCATTTAACACCTAAGAGGTACAACACTTTGTTGTTCAGGGATGCAAGAGCATTGAAGGTACTCTAACAATTCCAAGTTTGAGAACACCAAGGATAACATGAGCGTGCAATCCGAGAATGGTTTGGAGTCCAAGACAAATGATAAGTGTGAGAGGATTGTCGAGGGATAGCTCCAAGAATGATGAATTCAAAGGGCATGAGAATTGTTTCAAAGGGAGAAGACCTGAAGTATATCGAGTATAGAGAATGTAAGGATACTTCGACGTATTATTAGGATGTCAATGTGGAGGAAGCACACATCAAGGATAATATCACCTTGGAGGTCACCACATAGTGCAAAAGCAGTGGAAACAGATAGGTCAAAGTATGGGTTATCAAAGGCATTTGGGATCATTGGACCAAAGAGGTCCTGATAGATGTGGAATGCATGGTGAATGACATCAAATAGATCGTTAACATGCATAAGGCAGATCGTAGATTCATGGGGCGTTGATCATTAAGTGAAGGATTGTTGAGGTAAATTGGGACCTAAGAGAATGTGGTAGTGGTAAAGGGTTTACAAAGATAAGAGATATGGCATGACATGAATGAGGCCAAAAGCAAATGATGAATGGAAAGCAAAGGACACATGGCAAAAAATGATAGAAGTTTGAGAGTTTTAGAGAGTTCATAGAGGAAACGTAAGGAAACTTCTTGAAATATGCTAGATCAAAAAGTGGATGAAATTGAAGTGAAATGTTAATCCCCACAATAGGATGGCCCCAATAACATTGAGGATGCAGTGTGTTTGATTAGAGGATGAAGAGAGGGGTAGCATTGCAACAATAAATGCAAGGATGGGGAATGACCAACAAGATAGTGACAAAGATGAAGAGACACGGGGGAGAAGATGGAGCATTTTGAGCAATTGCAGAATGAGATAAAAAAATCAAGGAAGCAATTAACCATGAGTCATCGTTACATGCAAGGAAAGTTAAATAATAGAAGGCACAGAGAGCTAGAGGTCAACAACTCGAGAATGGAGAACAACCTTGGAGCCTTCGCAAAATACCATGGCCTTTGACCTAGCCTCATATAGTTGTGGTGGTCATAGATGGAGCCAACAGTTAGTGTAGAAGATTGGAATATAGTTAGAACTAAATAAAATTCGAACGGTTGAGTTTAAAGGATGAGTGCTTGACTTATGTAATTTGTATTTTTATTGTTGTGAATGACTTTGTGTTTGTATATATGCTTATGAATGTCTTTAGTGTTGTACGAAAGTGAAAAGACTTATTTAGTGTGTATGAGTAATTTGGTTATTGTATTGACCTTTGAATGTAGGTTATATTGTTAAAATAAGATAGTCCCCGAGTCACATAGTTGAAAAATCGTTTTAAAGACTATTTAGTTGTACTCCAAGAGAAACATCGATTGCTTAAAGGTTGGGAAGGTGAGTTGCAGGAAGCAGTGTTAGTATGAGAGTTTGTTCATCGTTAATTAAGTTGGTATGAGTTTTGTGATTACCATGGTCCACTGCATCAATTGGTATCAAAGTTGGTAACAACTTTGGAACAAGGAAGATTATAACTTGAGGAATGGAATGTAGAAAGAGGAGAGTGTTGCCAAGAGAATGAAGATGAAGAATATGCTGGAAAAATGAAGAAGATGGCATAGATCACAAAAGAGTGAAAACTATGGGAAGAGAAAAAAAGAGTGAACCTTGTTGAGTGAGTGAAGATCCTGAAAAGGAAGAGAAGTTTATGCAGGTCGGATAATGGCCTATTGGATGGATGTTGTAAGAGTGTGTGACATCTCTAGTAAAAACTCTATTGGGTGGATGTTGTGAAGACCACCTTGGCGAGTAAAAAGGTTGGGTAAAAGTGATGATCTTGGGAGAGGATGAGTACAAGGAGAGAGAAAAAAGATGAGGATAAAGAATTTCAGTGGGAATGAGAAGAGGGTATGGCACCTAAGCACAAGGATGTGCTTTTTAATTAACCTCGGGACTTTGATGCAAGAGCATTGGAGGTACTCTAACAAGACCGAGTTTCACAACACCAAGGATGGCACAAGCATGCAAACCAAGGATGGCTTGGAGGTTGAGACAAATGATAAGTGTGAGAGGATTGTCAAAAGATAGCTATATGAATGGTGAATTTATGAAGGGCACAAGAATAATTTTAGAACAAGAAATCCTGAAGTATATCGGGATTAAGAATACAAGGAGACTTTGACATATTGATATGATGTTGACATGGAGGACATGTTACCCCCTCTCATCCAAGGGTAAATAGAGGAGATCATTCTTCATGATCCACATTATAAATAGTGATCCCATAGGTGATAACCACCATTCTTCACAGACAACGGCCCCTCAAATGCCTCTCCCTCATCATTGCCTAACTCATTCACTTAATCAACAGGTTCATTTGATGGTTGTGTTCCAACACACATGAGGTGCATCAGTCATTGTTTCGTACAAAGTGTTACATTCAATGCATTAGGCATTTAGGTAATTATGATGGGTTGAAGTTAGAGAATGGATCATGATGCTTGGAAGTTTTGTTTTTTTCCTTGTTTCACCTTGGTGGCCATCATATGTGTTCTAGTCAAGTGTCGTCACTTTTGGGAAAAATGGGTACTATTGGGAGACCTTGATAGGGGTAATGTACCATTCCTTTCCATGCTTGACATTTTTCATTTAGATTCCTTATGGTGTCCTATCATTTGGAACTGGTTGTTACATGTATCCCAAAAAGGTCCATACTTCATTCTCCTATGAGAAGAAGGGACTTAAATGCTTGAGGTTGGTGAAGTTGGAAAGAAAGAATGGAAAGAGCATATTATAAATTCAAAATGAAAAAGGATAATGGGACATAAATGATAAATCAAAAGCCAAGATTAGCTTGAGCTCTACCCCCTTACTATGAGGTCGTCACCCCAAGTCTCGATGCATTGAATGCATATCAAAAGGAAAGGACTTAATAGAATCGCAATGTAATAAATGCATAACCCTAAAAAAAGGCTTGCAAAACAATTAATGAATATCAAAAGGCAAGATAGGGGTGGAACAAAACAGTGCCAAGGAAAGGGTAACTAGATGCATCAAGCACTCCCTCTACAAAGGCGCTCATGGATATGAACATCGCACGTGGCCTTGCATGTTAATGACACCATGAGCATGAAGTAAACCCCATGTCATACCATTCACTCATACTTACATGTTGATGGGATTCTCAAGAAATAATCATCTACTTGGGTACTAGTGCACCTAATAGGATCTTGTGATGGTCCTCCCATACCTAAACTTGGCAAATTGCATAAATTCATAAGCTAGTGTGAAGTTTGAAGAAGATACCTAATGTGAATTTCTTACGTGGCTTTTGTATTAAATTTTGGCTTACGTTTTATGATTCTAATGACTCTTGTATCCATGATGGTTGGTCTTACTTGATTCTTTAAGCCCTTGCTTGATGATGTTGCACCCCTTGATGATTAGTGTTGGATCATATCATGACTTGGTCTACTTCTTGAAACCCTTTGACACCTCCTAGACTTGGGACATTGCACACTTGAGCTGGGACGTTGCATATACAACATGACGTGTCACTCAAAGGGAAGGAAGCCCACATCTTGGATGTTGCACCCTTTTAAGGATGTTACGGTTTGGATGGATGACATTGTTCTCGATGAGGATGGTATACCTCTTTGGAGAGGTTATGGAGCGCTTTTCCATGATGACATCGTGTTTGGAGGCTAGGATGTTGCACATGTAGAGGATGACATCATGCTTGAGGATGATGTGATGTTTGCTTGAGCCAACCTAACATTTGGATGACGAGTTGACACCTTGTGATGAGGGGATGTGAATTTCTTGATGAGGAGGCATGAACTTTGATGATAATTTGCACCTTTTGGGAGAGAGACGTGACTTTTGGAGTTGTGTACGTCTCAAGGAGATGACATTGCCCTCTTTTATCCTTCTACACTCAAGTGTGTGGCACTTTTAGAGGACATTTGCATGTTTTAGCATTATAGCATTGTTTTAGAGGCATTTATGGGGGTCATCCTAAGACCTATCAAACTTGTATCACAAATTCTTATGTTTTAGGGGCTTCCTAGAGGGGTATAGCACTTGGTTTCCTTATATATATATAGGGTGTGCTACCTCATTGTAAATCATAACACAACTTGTGGAGAATCACTTCTACTTGTCTCTTCTTTCTTCGCTTTCACTATGGATGACTTATGCACCTTATCTTGGAGATGATCTTTTGGATGCTTTCAAGTTTTGATGGATGATTTCATGGCTAGGGTTTCATGTTGATCATTTATTTATCTAGTAAGTGCTCTTCTTAAGTTTATGTTGGTTTATTTGTTGGATGTATTAAGTGAAAGTTTTATCAAAGTGGTGATATTGTGTGTTATCTTGTATTTCTCTTGAATAAACATTGTCTTGAAACCCTAGGAAGGTTTGTAGTGGACTACCTTCCCTTGTTAATCATTTTGTAGAAGCTTGTTAAAGGACACAAGGATATTTCTAGGGTTTGCAGTGGACTACCCTAGTTGTATTCTTGTAGGATAATGTCCTGGGGTTTTACCCAAAGTCCATCTTGATCTCATCTTTAGAGGTTGTTATAAGACATAGGATGAATCCTTAGGGTTTTTAGTGGACTACCTTAATTTGCCTTTCTAAAGGATAGATACCTAGGGTTTGTAGTGGACCACCCTAGGGTCTTATTCTTAAGTCTTTCTTTCACCTTCTACCTCCAAGAAAGAGCATTGTTTGACTCCATATTCCCAAGAGGATAAAATGACACTAGTCTTTCTCCCTTCCTCCAAGTTGTAAACCCTAATTTCTCCTCTCCTTTGTTTCTTTACGGTTAGATTAGGGTTTGTTGCAATCTTCCTTCAATTTCCATCCACCTTCTAGCTTAATGTCTCGGGTTATTGGCATCTTTCACCTTGGGATACACCTTGACATCACTTACTACATTGCTATTATAATTTTCAGCTTTCTAGGGCTTGACTTCTCATATGTTTTCAGGTTGTTGTATGCCATTTACATTTTAGCAAGTGATTGTTACTAAACCCTAGTTTTAACTTGCATTTTCATCCCTAGTCGATTGCATGATTAACCTATTTCAAGGGGTCATTTTGTTGTTGTTGTAACTTGACATATTGTTGAAGTTTATTGTCTTTCTTCAATTTGTATAACAACTATATCTCTCTTCTTGGTTTATAGTGTTTGGGGAATCTCCTTGACTTGTTTTGACTTACTAAATATCATTTGTTGTCTTATATACTTCATACATGCAAATCTGGAAACTAGTTCATTAAACCACCTTATTCTTACCTCGACAACATTAACTTAGTGGTGGTATGATTAAGTGACCAATATAGGAGGTCGTATACTTGACCTTGTCTTGCTATAGGATCGCTTGAGGTTGCTATGGAAGCTTCCCTTGTGTTGGATTTCATCCTTCACTAAAATGAGGGAAGTAATTATTAAGGTGATAGTCGCAAATACTTCCAAAGTTGCACTTGTCTTGCATCTTGTGAGAGGCTTTGCACGTGAGTGCTAGATCTTGTGATAACATGACACATTAGGGATAAAATCCCTTGGAGGTCACCACATAGGTGCAAAATGATTGGAATAAGATAAGACGAAGTATGAGTTGTGAGAGGCACGGGGTATCAATGGACCAAATAGAACCTGATAGATGTAGAAGGTGTAGTGAATGGCATTAAAGTAGAGGCATTGTTGAGATGATGAGAATGGGCACAAGGTAAATAGTAGGTCAATGATTGTCGAGTGAAGATCACTGAGTTGGTAGATTGGAACCTAATAGAATGTGCTAGTAGTAAAAGGTTTACGAAGATAGGAGATATGTATGGCACATGAACGAAGGAAAAATTAAAATAATGAACAATAATCAGAGGATACATGGTAGAAAAGGGTTGAAGTTCAGGACTTTTTGAGAGTTTATGGAGGAAGCACAAGGAAAATTCCCAAAATCCTAAACACATGCATGAAATGGAAGTGAAACATTAAAATAGAAGATGGTGGTCTGGATAATGAGGGTGCATGTCATTTGATTAGAGAACATCATTGGAGGATGGAGAGAGGGAAAGCATTGCAATAATAGACACATGGATGTGGAGTGATCGACAAGTTAGTTACATAGATGAAGAGATATGGGAGAGAAGATGGAGCCCTTTCCATAGTTGGCCATCTCCACCTCTTAGTGTCACACAAGAAAACCCATTATAAAAAACACATAGAGGAAACACATATGACTCACAGACACATGGACGCATAAGAAAAAAATACATTGAGAACTCTAAACACACTCATATTGACCATACCGTACCATAATGCAAGCATCCCTAAGGGGAGGAGAAGGCAACGAGGGAATGTAAAAGGTAGGGATTCAAATAAGAAATAGAAATAAAATATGATCGTCTACTTCAACTCAATTTGATTCAATGCCCATGCTATAATGGACTAATGGATGATGATCCATCACATTGTATCACGTCCCATCCATCGAATGGAAATTCCAACTTTGGTTAGCACATTGTTAGTTGATCTCTTAGAAACAACCAATTTTACATCTATCGAAGTGATTACATGATGTGAAAAGGATCCTCATTGATGATAGGAGAGTATTGTGGAGTGAGTGTTCAAATCACAAGCCATCATCCAACCATGCTCAAAGAGAAATCACAATCCATTTCATCCTTGTTTACTTATCCAATGGAGGTAGACATCAATTATATTTAAAATAAGGGCCAAAAGCCTCTTCCTTCCATAATGACTAAAACAAATGGTGTGTGTTTTTAAAATGTATTAGAATAAATAAAGAGTAGGAGATGAGAGTAGATCCCATCATTCTATCTAGTCGAGAATTCTACTCCTTGTATAATTATGGCATTATTTAGGAGCCCACCCATTTATGAAATTAGACTCTTGCTTTTAGTATAGGCAGACCTATTTGACACAATTAAGGTCTTCATTTATTAAATAGGGGTGAAGAGTTTCATGTGAGATTAAAAAAATTCCTTGGGCCATTGGCCTTATCTCCATTTTCTCCCTTCGAACTCATTCATCCCCTCACACGTGCTCATCCTTCTTTATATTTCAACACCACTCGATGGAGAAGACCCACCTACTAATGGATGGTTATGTGTCCTAAAAAATTTGTCATTCCTTATCCTTGGGGAGAATTTCTTCCCCTTCACCCCACCAAGCTTCGCAAGGGAAACTTTCCTAGGGATTTATAATCACTTCCCTGAAAATATTCGTCTTGTACTCTTTTTTTACATTCTACCTCTCCCTATCAATTGAGCAATTAGTTCCTCAACCAAAACAAATAAGCCATCACGATGTAAATTCTCATCCCAACCCTAATCAAACGGTGCAACTATTGGGTCGCTTGCACGTATCCTTCCTAACACTAGGGTGTTGATGACCTAAGTTTCATTTAGAGTTGACCAACAAAACCCCAAGGTGTCAACATATTAATCTTCAGTCGAGGATCGAAGAAGGTCTCACCTGAGATGCCATGAGAATCACAAAGACCATCTGGTCTTGTGTCAGATGTGAAGGGATAATTCATACAGGGAAACCATTTGGGAGTTCATTCATTCATTCCATTTTATCGATACCATATTAATCAAAAACCATTAACACATGCATTCATCTAACTCAGAAACCACATATTGAATGGCAAAGAGAATAATGGGTTTGTATTATATTCATTTAAGCTTTATGATGCATACATGAACAAACTCATATTACACATAGAAAGGTGCTCTACACTTTGGTTCATTCTACAACCAATGCTCTACGTTGTGCCTTGTGCTCTCTGCTCATGCTCTACACTACTGAACTCATTCCAATATAGACTCTAATCAGGACTTGTTCCAGACGCATACAAGACTATTATAGAACCCAAAACAAACCTCATACAAAACTCGAACTCGACCGTTACAAGACTCAAATAGACTTCTTCTCTCCAAAATTGGATTGTTCTCTTTTCCTCCCTCTGCCTCTTTTCTTTGGTGCTCTGTCACTTTCTTCTCTGCTCCACTCTCTCTAGTGATCATCAGTTCCACACACTTCTTCTGTCCACATGAAGCTTGCATAGCCTCCTTGGAACATGACAATCCTAACGAACTCACCATCTCATCCATCATTTGTCCCAAAATATCTCGTGTTGTCTTTTTTTATTATTTAGGAAGATTTCCGAAGACCTTATTCTGATTCGGTTTGTATGCAGTATCTTTTCAATCTTCTACGCGCAATACAAAACTTTGGTGGGGCACGTGCTGGCATGTGCGTCCAACGCTCCCCATGATTTTCGTGACATGGTTTAACCCCCTCTTGTGGATCCTAACTCTAGTGATTGTAGCGGAGATTAATGCATGTGGGTTTTGGTCTAACAACAATCGTGAGTCCAACAAATGGTATCAGAGCAACATGTCTCGAGTTTAAAACTCACACAGGTAAAGCTGGGGGGAATATTGTTGGCATGTGTGTCCATCGCTCCCCATGAGTTTCGTGACATGGGTTAACCCCCTCTCATGGATCCTAACTTTGGCGATTGTAGTGGAGATTAATGCCTGTGGGTTTTGGTCTAATGACAATCGTGAGTCCAACACTATAGATACTCATATGTCTAATGAAAAGACACTACAACAACAGTGGATGATCTTATGGAATTAGAAGAGTACAAATTTATGGTGGGTTTCAGCTAAGTGGTCGAGAAGCAAAGACATAAAGCATGGCACGGCCATAAAATCTGCCACAAAATTTTACAAGTAGGTTCTTTGGTGTTTCTATATGAGAACAAATTTCTCCAACACCCCGGAAAGTTGTGAATGCGCTGGTTGGGCCCGTTCCGCCTAGTTTACATCAGTGAAGCTAGGGAAACAAAGTTGGCTACACTGTAGGGCCAACTACTCAAGGGACTTGTCAATGGAATCTGGTTGAAAGTATATTATGGCCCACAGATATTATGCACTTTGAAGGATTCAAATAAGGCAGGAGTTAGAGTAGTGTAGGAGGTATATAGTAGGGTATAGGATATGAATAATTGCACCTATATCAGCAGAACAAGACTCATTCCATTCACACATGAGGACATGACAGATTGATAGGTCCGTAGATTTCCCAAATTTTAGCCAGCGGGTGAAGTGATGAGCAACGTATGATGTACTAAGCAAGACAACAGACTTGCACAGGAGTGGTATGTGCTACATGGCACTTGGACACAGTGAAAGGTCAAGCAATCCAATTTGGCTAGATCACAGATGGTTAGGGTACACAAACATTTATGATGACACATTCCAAAAGGCCCAACGTTAGTACGACAATCTGATTCCATTACACATCACACCATTGGAATCTGCAGCGGGTCAATACAGGTATCCTGAAGATTAGCGTCAGTAAAAAATCGACAACTTTGTGGCGTGCATTATTGGTCTCCTTCCCAACTATAAATACACCTTGTCTGCATCACCATAGTTAAAGAGGACCTCCATTTCTCTGCAAATAAAGTTCCCATTAGTTGTCAATTGAGCAATATTCTCGATGATTCAACCAATAATTATAGTTCAATCAAGCATTCTAGTTCCAACAGGAAGTCCCAATGTCATGTTTGTTTCCAACAAACGAATAGATAAATCCAACTCTCAATCTATGTAGGTAGCTCATAGTCTTACAATTTCCTTCTCATGTCAATTGCAGTTTCGAGTGCAACTACTCAGAAGGGGTCCTAACCTGCAATTCACTAGTAACATGCATTCGTTTGCCACACAGTTCCCTGAACTATGCTTCAAAGTTGCGATCAGATGTCGGCTCTCTCAGTCGAGAGTTGGTAAGCCTGTTTCCATGGATGATCACCTTTGTTGATGACGGTGGCCTGGTTTTTTGGGTTTCCCCCTCCACCATTTGTTGAGGTCTGTGTCTTCCTTCCCATACACCTAGCTAAATGAGACAAAAGGAAGACGACGGTCTAGGCCGATGGAGCCTTCACTCAGGGCCAACTTCTTGCAAGTGCCTAAGTAGCTGGTCCAGGTTCTGGCTGTAGGAACTGGCCTGGTTTGTGCTCCTATTTTTTGGGGGGATGCAAAAGTCCATCTACCGTTCACCCCTCCAAAATGAAATCAAAAACAAATATTTTGAAATCCCGTATTAATGAAGCCCAAAGCCATCTTTCACCTCATCGGCTGCTCAACTCTGTCCAGGAAGTGTGTTTAGATGCAACTACAACCTGGACAGATGAGTTGCTCTTACTTAAATCGGGATGCAACCAAAGCCTAGTTTGATGCTCTTGTCATAATTCAAGCACGATTATTTCCATAGCTACAATTCGATGGTTTCTTCTTACTCAGGCCTTGCACGGATATACCTGTCAGTCCACTTCAGTAAAGTGTCCATTGCTTCAGTCACACTGTGAACAAATCCATTGGCTCAAGGATAAGCCAAATAATCATGTTGGGGTTTTGTTGGCACCTAAATTTTTGGGTTAGTTGCACACACACATATCAACAATTACGTTATGAAACGAAGCAGGCGCGCGTTGTTGATTTTAACCTTGTACAATATTTTACTACAAAGAGATTTTCAATAAAAGAACAAAAAATATACAATGGAAAATACACACATTACACAAAGATTTTTCCCCTGGAAACCCAAACCGGGAAAACTAACATATTCTATATTCATTCATAGTGATACAATATACATATAGGAGCCAGCGACATCCAAAACCATAACCCAATGACCTGGATTAGTCAACAACCCTAATTCCTTAACCATAAATAGAAAACCATCGCCAAAAACCAGTTGACGAAAAATCGCCCAACAATGGACATGAAAATTGAGGTGACACGAGAAATGAGGCAAAAATGCAACATGTTTCCCGAGGAAAAGAATATAACACATACCCAACATTGTCCCACTTGTTGTTTTCTTTGCACACAAGGGGTTACAAGGTTACATAGTCAACAATCCAGGGCAATAATCCCCATGGATCCTCTACACCAAGAGAACTTCTCAGTGCTCACAGATTTTGTTAATGAATCTGCAACATTCTTCCAAGTGTCCACCTTCATCGATAACACTTTTGTTTCTTCAACCATGTCTCTCACAAAGTGATATTGAATATCAATATGCTTTGTCTTTGAATGATAATTCAGGTTCTTCGCCAGAAAAATTACACTATGACTGTCACAATCTATCCTTACAACTTGTTGTACCAACCCAATACCTGAACACAATCTTTGTAACCATACTTCTTCCTTGCTTTCATGAGTGGCTTCCATGTATTCAACTTATGTAGTTGAAAGTGCCACTACACCCTATCTTTTGCTCATCCAACTGATTGATCCTCCAAACAGATTAAGCACATGTCCGCTTGTAGATCTCCCATGATCCAAATCTCCAACCCAGTTTGCATCCACAAATCCATGTATGTCCAACACTCTGTCCAATCCTGGTCTTCCTTGGTAGCACAATCCATAGCTAGTAGTGCCGCGCAAATACCTGAAAACCCTTTTTACTATTGTCCAATGCTTCTTCCCTGGTTTGACATATTCTTGCTCAAAACTCTTGCTGCATGTGTACTGTACGGCCTAGTACATACCATTGCATACATCAAACTTCCAACTACACTCGCATATGGAACATGAGACATGTCCTCCCCCTCTTGTTGTGTCTTGGGACACTGATTTGCATATAACTTTACACCAACAGAAATAGGGACCTTGACCGGTTTACATTCCTACATATTAAACCTCTACAATATTGTCTCGACATATTTTATCTGATTTAATTAGAGTTTCCTCCTTTTCCGATCTCTTTCAATTTACATGCCCAAAATTAAATTTGAAGCAAAAAAATCCTTCATGTTAAATTTAGAGGACAACTGATTTTTCACATCTTGGATAATCTCTTTGTTGTTTCCTATCAGCAACATGTCATCCACATACAAGATCAAATAAATCAAATGATCACCAATTAATTTAAAATACACAGAGTGATCCTATTTGTTTCTTGTGAAGCCAAGTCCCGGCATATAAGTATCAAAGTTTTGATACCACATCCTTGGTGATTGTTTTAAACCATACATGGACTTTTTCAGCTTGCAAACCAACTCCTTTCCGTTGACAGCAAAGCCTTCTGGATGCTTCACATAGATTTCTTCTTCTAGATCCCCATGTAGGAATGTTGTCTTCACATCCAACTGTTCTACTTCAAAATCAAATGCAACAACAACATATAAAAGAAATATTATAGAAGTTAACTTGGCAACGGGAGAAAAAATCTCACCAAAATCAATTCCCTCAACCTGGGAATAACCCTTTGCTACTAACTGAAATTTGTATTTCTCCACTTTGCCTTCTGCATTCAGCTTCTTTTTAAATACCCATTTGCTTCCAATGGGATTTCTTCCAGTCGACAACTCCACTAGTTCCCAAGCCTCATTCTTATCCAAGGCTGCCATTTCTTCATCCATGGCCTTTTTCCAGAGCTTTCCATCCTCTGAATACACTGCCTCCCTGGCATTTCTAGGATCATCATCAATAATAGACAAAACAAAATTTGAATGGAAATAAGATGGAGTATACCTTTCTCGTAGCCTACTTTCTCTAACCGATCTCCTCAATACTAGAGTATGAGAATCTTCTTCTTCTGATTCATGTTCTTATGTAGAGTCTGATTCATCATCCTTTAAATCAAACTCATTTTTCTCTGGTTCTTCCTTACTTGGTAGGACTTCATGTTTAACAACATCCTTCATTTCTCTAAATACCACATCTCGGCTATACACAACCTTCTTAGCTTCTGGGTTACAAAGCTTATAACCTTTGAGACCATCTTTATACCCATTAAAGATACACTTTTCAGCCTTCTTATCTACCTTACTCTTGTTTTTCTTTGGAACATGAGCATAGGCCTCGAAGCCAAACACCTTGAGATGTGTGAGAGAAGGTTTCTTACCAGTCCATACCTCTTGTGGAGTCTTGTCATCCATCGTTGATGAGTGGATCTATTGACCAGGTAACATGCAGTACCCACTGCCTCTGCCTATAATTCTTTCCCTAACCCGACACCACTAAGCATGCACCTTGATTTTCCCATCAACGTCTTGTTCATCCTTTTTGCAACTCCATTCTGCTCAAGTGTATATGGAGTAGTCTTCTGCCTTGTTATACCACACTTCTTACAGAATTATTTAATTTCATTCCCGCATAACTCTCCACCATTATCTGTCCTCAACACTTTAATTCTTTTCTCTGTTTGATTCTCAACAAGAGCCTTAAAAATTTTAAACCTATCAAATACTTCATATTTCTTCTTGAGGAAATATATCCAAGTATTACTCAAGAATTCATCTATAAATGAGACATAGCAAACAGATTTTCCCAATGATGGAACTGACACAGGTCCAAACACATAATTGTGAGCTAGCTGTAAAATTCTTTTTGCCCTCGTTGCACCAGTGGGGAATCTTACCCGATTCTACTTCCCATATACACAATGTTCACATAAATCAAAATCCAAAGAGTAGTTAGACATACCTTCAACCATAACTTTATTGTGTAGTAGTCGAAGACCCTTCTCTCGAATATGCCCTAGTCTTTGATGCCACAACATAACCTTTTCTATAAAGATTGTAGGAGTTATTTCTTATTCAACTCCAATATAAGGAACAATGGAACTATTACACCCATCACTAATAGTTCTTCCTTGCAGCTTATATAGAGTTCCAAACTGGACTCCCTTTAACAACACCATTGCTCCTCGAACCATCCTAAAGGTTTCATTTTCAAATATTATTTTTACCCCTGCATCGTCCATTTTGCTTACAAAAATCAAATTTCTGGCCAAACCTGGGATGTGCAGAACACCAGGTAGTTTTCTAATCCTTCCATCTATGAGCCTCAACTTGACTTTTCCTCGTCCTATGATTTTGGTTGTCTAATCATCACCCATGAAAACATTACCTCCATCATACCTTTCATAATCACAGAACCACTCCCTGTGGGGAGTCATATGAAAGGATGCACCTGAGTCAACCAACCATGCCTCGTGATCTGCATGCATGCTTGAAGAAGCCAAGTAGACATCCCCTACTTCTTCCTTGGAGGTATTTTCTTCTACAGAAGGAGCTTTTTCAGATCCCTTCCTTTTCTCAATTTTGGATCTACACTGCTTCTTGTAGTGCCCTTCTTTTCCACATCTCCAACATACCTTTACAAACTTTCCAGGAGATTTAGATCCGCCCTTAGAATTAGATCTCCCACTTGAGGA
>JZKD02S1662601.1:0-15155 GCA_000966675.3 Picea glauca
AACTTATAAATTATTAAATATACTTTTAAATGATAGAAACAACTAATTAGTTGAGATAGGAAAAAACAAAATACATATTCATAATAATAAGCTTCCGTCCTTGGTTCTAATACTATATTGATATAATTACATGTTGAAATTCTTAACCATAGTATCCAGAAGTGCCAACACTGATTATTCAACGGATTAGGTCGGCGTGATGGTGACGTTTGAACGCTACTTCCAATCCATCTTTGTCAAACCTGAGATAATAAACACGTTAACGGTTGGCTGTCTCTCTCTGCACCGAATCTTTCGCCTGCATTTCCAATTTCAATATTCCATTTTTAACGTTGAATAACACCTTCGCGCAAAATACCACAGAACTGAATGCATATTCGTCAAACCTGAGATAATTAACACGTTAACAGTTAGATATCTTCTGTCTTCTTCTGCACCGAATCTTTCGCCTGTATTCCTGAATTCAATATCCCATTTTTAACGTTGAATAACACCTGAGCGCAAAGCTGCACAGAACTGAATATATATGGTGATTGGCGTGGTGTTGTGACAAATAATGAATGCATATATATCATCTAAAAATTGAAGCATTTGTTCGGGCAGACTGCCATTGCTCGAAAGCCACAACCTTCACTGGAGTTAAGTCTGCCAGATTAACGATATCTATCTGTTTACATTACTAGGTTAACTAGATGGGCAACTGTATTGCGCATACCTCGCACCATGACAAAAATGGCAGACACAGAAGCAGAAGCAGAACAAGCGAGAGAAAAGAAGCAGAAAAAGCGAGTTCCGCGAAACCGGCGGTTTCGTGTAAGATCACAGAAGAAGGCGTTCTGAGGGTTAAACTGGTTTTGCGAAAGAAAGAACTGGAGGAATTACTGTCTAATGGTTTGGCTGAGAGGACGACCATGGAGGATCTGTTGGTGGAGCTTCAAGCTAAATTATGTGAGAGTACCGCAGTGTATACTTCGTATGAAGAAAAATGGGGTACTGCAGCGCGGAATAGCTGCACTCACGGTGGATGGATACCATCGTTGGAGAGCATCCCTGAAGACATGCATATTAATAATTAATTCCCAACGGCGGGATTGATATGCTAAGTTGGAATGAGCTACCAAGACTCTACTGATATTGAAAGGTTCTTTCTGTGATTGAGAGCACTAAATTATAGTTTCTGAATTATGAATTCTACAGCGCGAGGCTGCTGTAATTAGTTATACCTTTTGTTTATTTCGTTTTTCTTGACCAGTGTACTTCCTGGCACTTCCTGGCACTAATATGGATCAGGGATTTGACGACGGTCCAAAACGCCAACACGAATGTTGCGTAAGAGTTTTTTTTTTTAAATGGTTTTATATTAGCATGATTATTTTCCAAGGATATTTATTGAAAATTTGGACATTGTTAGATTGGTAGATTTGAGTGATTATTTTTGTATAATTTGAGTGTGTAAGGGTTTTTGAGTATGTTGAGTCCATTTTTATATTCAAAAATGAATTTTAAACAACAAAAAAGAGTGATTTCATGAAGAGGTAAACAATCATTTATATTATGTTGATTAATGTCAATTGAGATTGGTCTATTGGATTTTAAGAATGTAAGAGATTACTTTGATTTATTTAAAATTTCTCTATTGTATAATTCGGGAATAGGCATGCAATGTAAGAGGAAGTGTTAAAAACACCTTCAACCCTCTTAGTGTCACAAATATGGCAGATTCTTTCATCCCATAGTGTTTTGAGAATTGTCCATTGTCGGGTTTCACTATGTAGCTAGGGAGAGTTTGTTCTTATATTAGCAATGTTGCGTTTCTTCTTTGCATTTGTCAAAACTGAGAGGTATTTAGATATTTTAAATTGGGGTTGACAGCCTCTTTGTAGTATCTTAAATTCCTTTTATCCTCTAATTCTTTATCACACCACATATTCTCCTTAAATTTAGAAGTGATAATATTTGTAATATTATAAGTCTACATGGTGGTTTTTGAAGCAATTTTGGGGAGCCTCTTCTTGTCCATGTTGTTTATCTTGTTCTTGTAAGTCAAGTATCTAATCATAGCAATGTGCTTGATGGGGAAAATGTTTGTTTCTATGAGAAGGATAGGATAAGGTGTATTGCCCTTAATTTTGAGATTATAAGTTATAAAAATCTTTTGGATCTGTATTATCTTTCTCTAGAATTCTCAAGATATAATGAAACCCCAAAATTCACATCCATATAAGATAACTAGAGTGACAAAAGTGTGAAAGAGACAATTTTTCTTATCCCAAATCCAAAGGTTAGTTGATTACAAATGTTTTCAGGCCCATAATAACTTTCCACCCTCCATTTATCCTCTTGTCAAGGCTATAGTTCCAATTGAACTTGTGGTGAATATCTATTCCAAGATATTTGTATACAGATATTTATCCTTTTCCATTTACTTATCATAACCTTCGTTTTGATAGCGTTCACACTCGTGTCTTTACTAGAGCACAAGTTATGAAGGATTATAAGTTGCTTACTTAGGTCATAGAAACTCTTAACCATAAGAACAATATCATGAACATAAATGAATTATATATTTAAATACAATAAATTTATATAATATATTATAAATTCTATAATGTAAATATTCATTATAATTTTTATTTTAAAATATTAAAAAAATAAAAATACAATTATAATAATATTTAAAAAACAAAGATTAAAATGGATTTATATTGATTTCTTTTATAATAGATTTTTGTATTTATTATAATTTTAAATGGAATATATTATAACACATTGTTTTTAATTTTATTTATTTTTTTAATAAAATTCAATCTTTTAAAATTTAATTTATAAACATGACATATCTATATAAACTAAATTATAAATATATTTAATTATTCTCATTCTTGATATATAGAAAATTAATTATAAAAATTGAAAATAATGACAATTTTAATTCCAAACATATTATCATAATATAAAGTTAAATTTTTATAATATACTGTATGGATCATACAATATTGTGACAAAAATACCCATCTTCAAAGTTGCATTTAAAAAATATTGTCTTAGAGTGAAGAGGTTAAAAAGCAATGGAAATATGGAGAAATTCAAATGAAAAGTGAGACTACTATTATCAATTACCCATGATAGTGCAAACTCATTAATTAAAGGAAGCAATGTGCTAAAATGTAATATGTATTTGTGAATTTGAACATAGATTATACATGTGGAACCACATGACACATGATCTTACTTTAATGGTTAGGTTTTAAATTCATACTTTTTTATTTGTATTGACTATTGCGAAGGATAATATTATAGGAAAAAGAAATACTAAACCGCTCTTTAATTGAAATAAAAGTTTCACGAATACTTTACAAACTCTCCTGGTATATTTATAACAAACAAGGGGATCTTATATTCAATTTGGTGTTGGTTGTGACGTTAAAATAGGAGAAAGAGAAATAAAATATATTTTTACACAAAGAGGAATCGATACAAGACAAGGCATCCAATACAAATATTTATTTGAATATTTTGAAATTTTGCAATGTTATATAAATTTTGCAAACCTACAACTATAGGTAGTAGTGTAGGGTTGAAGGAAATTATTTAATTATTAAAAAACAAAAAAGTGAAACGATGAACAATCATATGTAAAAATAAGGTATATGAGAATCAATATTACGTCTTCGTCATGGCCTCGAAGATCACATCATAGATGATATGCCCCAAAGTCCACCCTCATTGGTATCTTAAGTGAACATAAATGTTGTGGGGCATAATATTACAACTTCGAATACTCAACTTGCTAGTTGATAGCATTTGAATGTATGCGTGGGATGAAAAACCTAATATTAATTTCTTTCCATATGGCTTATTTTCATCAAATGTCCATGCAAATGAAAATGCTATTAATGAAATAGTAACCCAAATAGAGCCTCCAACCACAAATCAATGAGTTTTTTTTTATCAAAATTTATTTATAAAGCATTGCAATTTCATATGAATTGACATTTTAATCAAATCCCAAATAAATTTGAATGAAAATCAAGATAAAATACATAAGCTTGAATGATGCCCACTTCTCTTTCTAGTCTAGCTTGCCTATCTCCCAAATAAATTTGAATGAAAATCAAGATAAAATACATAAGCTTGAATGATGCCCACTTCTCTTTCTAGTCTAGCTTGCCTATCTCCATGAGCCTTTGCTTCTTTTTCCATCTCCTTGAACCTCTTCTTCGTCTCTTCTAAACCATGCAACAAATATGAATATGAATAATTAAATCAAAGCCCTCCATGTATTTGAATTTTAAATATGAATATGAATAAATAAATCAAATCCCTCCATGTATTTGAATTTTATGGTAGTTGAAGCTAAGATTAGGGTTTGAATGTTGTGAGGGGTCGTTGGGTGTTTATACCAATCTTTGTTATAGGAGCTTCATCAACTTTAGTTATTTCCAGCAATGAGCAAGTGTTTGATATGTATGCATGCATATATGAGCATCATCCATAATCAATACCCATTTTGTAAACACAGAGGCTTCCTTCAATGAAGAATGAAGCTTGAAAGGTTGTCTCGCTTGCCTCTATTTTCTTTTTTGCTTTTGCCGATGCTTTCTTCTGTGATCTCAGCTTGAACCCGACGACCCCCTAGGTGAACCCAAGAAGATCCCAGCTTGAACCTTCGAACAACCCAATGCCTTACTGCCCTTAGCGACCACCTGCCTAGCGGGACTTACCACGACGCTCTTGAGGACCTAAGTGAACTTCTGACAATCTTCTCAGTGAACTTTTGGGCACCAACCTCCAGTCAACTTTCGACAATCGCTTTAGTAGGCAAACAAAAATAGCAAAATACACAGACAAGAGAATAGACAATTTTCAGAGATAAACATGTGGAAGTGGATTTGTATTATATGAGCCAAAACAACATGGGTTTACAGACTTGAACTTGAGCATAGGCTGCTCTCTCTCAAAGCATTCCACACAGACTTATAGACTGAAACTAAATGCTTCTGCCACTTTAGGTTCGTGCTAACCGATCCAGAATCACGTAGGCTTATCAAATCAACTTAAAGGAAAGACTCAAAGCTCAAAGAGAGGGAGCTTAGAAGACTTGGACTGACTAAAAACTGAGACCCTTTGCTATGAACCTCCCTTCTCCTTATATACAATTTTTTGGAGAAAGGAATCACTTTTTGAAAAGACATTCGACTTATTCCCCTAAGAATCAAATCTACTTTCTAGATTTATTGCATACTTGGCGGAGAGAATATGCAAGAGCCATTCGACCAATATTCTAATCATCTTTTCATGTATTTGGAAGTACCTTGGAAATGCGGGTCAAACCACGCCAAAATCCAAAGAAGTGCTCTGGGTTTCCAAGATTCCTTGCGACAGATAAACGACAAGAGTTTGTACAAAGTGGAGTTTGTATCGTAAACCCACAGAAAACGAATGACACCACTGTCGGCCAGTAAGACATGATAGTGGACAGGTCCCACTAATAACCTTTATTCAACAGGCTGATCATGAAAATGGTTAAAACGATATGGATCCCAATGTTGTGTAAAAACCTCCCGATACATATTTAGGTCTTCATTGCTATCTTCTTCTTGTTGAAGGACATATTTGATTCTGATGACCCAAGGATGTTTTTCATCTATGAACATATTCATGAAACAACTATTGGAGATTTGGCTAAGACGATGAACATTATCTGACAGATTTACTTGGTGGACAAATTGCCAAGTTTCTATGATGTCTGGATGAATGGCACTTGAGTTTAAACCAAAATTTTTCCACCATGCTTCAAGCCATTCTGGTTCAGGATTAGTGTTATTTTTGAAATTACTTGAAAATTTCATCATGCAGTAATAATATATGTATCTGTCGCTCCATAAACACATGTGGTCTCACATAGCCTTGCATTGATGATAATTGATTTCAAAAAGTCTTTGAGAAGGATCTTGTTGTGGCCAAGACTGTAGAGATCTCATTCGATTGATAAAAAAATAAGAATGGTCTGTGTAGTCTACCATTGCTGTAGATTTTGACAATACCCTCTCCTGAATGTAGAGCGCAGTCTAGTTATATCTCCCATTTCTACCAATTTTTCTCTGGCTGCAAGGGTTGGTGCCTGGTGCATTCTTCCTATAAGATGTTGAGGTGGAATTACATGTATGCTAGTATTGGAAGAGAATCCTAGGAGCCCAAACTCAGTCCCTACAGACCAACGCAATTCCCAGTGTGGTGCCCAATTTTGATGATATTTTGTCCATCCAAGGTTATCATCAATATGCTCTATTGCTGGTCTATTATTCAAATCATCCCAGGTTTCTATAATGATAAGACTTGTGGTTGGGAAAAATACGGTATTTATCTGTGGTTTGGAAATGAACAAAAGTATTTTTTTGACAGGAATACCATTGCTTATAAGACTAGGGATGGTGAGATAATAGGCTGGATGACCTAAGGATGTTCTTGTTGACCCATGTGGTTCAAGAACTGCAAGAAAAGGAGTTCCTAGGACACAATCTACAGGAAGATCAACACGGAGGAATTTCAAACCAAGGGAACATTGGTCAAACGATATTAATGCCTTAGGAACTTCAAAGCTAATATTGGTAGAAACATTTCCTAGACCTACAACAGAATATTTACTAGGGAGATAGTATTTAGAAGGGATCAAATCTTGATTGAGTAAATTCATGTCAGAACCAGTATCTAACAGAGCATTGAGGAAGAATATTTCTCCTTCAATTTCTATAATGATTTCAACATGGTATTTCTGGTATCGGATAGTCAATATTTTCATAGCATTTAACCCTTGTAAATGGTTGGGATCATGTCTGGCGATGTGTAGATTATTTTCTTGTTCATTGGCCACATCTTCAAGTGGAGGAGGAGATAATGTCACTTGTTCTTTTAGAGATTTTATTTCTTGGCGAGCCCAAGATTCAACTTTATTTGAATCTTCAAATGTTTCTTCACATTGATTAAGCTTGAGGCGAAGTTCTGCAACTTCGTTCTTTAGATAAAATACTTCTTTAGCCAAATCAGTCAAAGAAGGATGTTGGATCTTGGTCTCCTTATTGTGCTTGATAAAAGACTTGGTATTTATTTCAAATGAAGCATCTAAAAATAAAGGCTTCGTACCTGTTGAAGAAGAAACTCTTGGATCCTTTTGTTTCTATTCGGAGGCCATTGTTTTTAAAAAGGATTCTAGAAGACCTTTCTCCATTTCCCCTTCTGGTAAAGATTCGATCTGTGCTAGCATTTGAGCATCTTGATCACCTGTGCCTTGCCACATACATACTTTTATTTTTTCTCTGTGCTTGGGAGAGTCTGATGTTGAATCCGAACCAGAAGAATTTTCACATAGACAATAGTTAGGATCATTGCAATGGAAATGATGAGCCATGAAAATTTCTTCATCGGATGAAGCATACTCAAATTCTGAAGTGTCTATTGATTTTGAGCAACATCCTTCATGGAGAAGATGAACTTCTTCTCTTTTGACAAAAGGATGGCGAGGACATTGGTTTGTGGTATGATCATTTGCTCTACACCTATTACATTGTGTTCTATTCGTTAATTGTCGCTCGGTTTCTATGTCAGCCTTTTGTTGTTCTTCTCTGGCCCTTTGTTCAGATATTTTCCCTTTGGAATTTCTTGAAGTTTTTCCCTATGGGCATGAGCTTGCAATGTGTCCAGATTTACCACATAGCTAGCATTGTACTTTATGTCTTTCTTGAGCAAAATGTGTTTTTAGTTTTATATCTTCTGGATTAAAGTAGTGAGTTCTTTGTGTATACCTGGATTTTCTGGCTGGATTCCATCTATCTTTCGTTGTCTTCATATTTCGATGGTGCTTATTTGATTTCTTTCTTTGCTTGATAGGGTCAGCCAGATATAGTCCATATTTTTCACAGATAGATTTACTATCTGGTAGATGAGACAATTTCTGGATAGGCTTGTGGACTTTCATATTTGTACATAATCCTATCAAGGCTTTGGTGATGAGTGAGTAAATTTCACCCCAAGTATACATCTCATAAGGTAATTTGAAGATTTCTTGAATTTTGAGATATTCAACAAATTTTCTAGGGATGGTGACAAGGTATACTTGTTTCCACAAAATATTCTAGCTATCTTTTACTTCATATATCCTTTGGGCCCATTGTTTGTGGAATTCTTCATATTCAGGCATCTTTCTACATTTGATATTCATTAATATAAGTTCATGTTTGTCATCAATTTCTTCTTCTATCCCACACTAGTGTTATAAGATTAGTGTGGTAAGGGCTCCAATCATATTACTCTATGGTGTTCCATTAAGGTGATAAACTACATCTCCTTAGTCATCTTTGAGTACTTATGCTTCCATTTTTGCTATCATTATTGGAGATGAGATAATTTCCCACCACTTACTCAAAGTTCATGTGAAGCATTGGATCAAATATTTGCATGCCTCTATTTCTTTTTTCCCTTTCATACACATTATTTTGTAAGAAACATGCATTCTGTCAAGAAATTGGTGAATCTGGCCAACTTACAGACCATCTATATTCCATTCGAGAAACCATTCTTCACCAAATGAATGTGAATCAGGCATTTTTCCTTTTCCAAGAAGATTAGGTGCTGGTGGTCTGCTCATATGATGAGATATATTTTCATATGAAGGGCGTTGTATGGATACTAGGGAAATATTTGGATTGGTAGAGGAAGAGGGATCATTGTCTTCTGTCGAAAAATGAGCTGGGATTTTTTTCTGAATTTCTTTTTCTTCTGGGATATATACAAGAGAAATGATAGATATGGGTGCGTGGGGAAGAATAAAAGACCGAGGAATTGGTTTATTTGGATGGGTATCTTTCTCTTGTATTTTTAAGAGATTTTTTCCCACTACTGAAAAAGCTTCTCCTAATCCTTCCATTAATTCCTCATGATTTTTAGCAGAATTATCAGTTTTCTGCTTTACTAACTCTTGTGTTTTTTCAATAGAATAAAAAATGTCTATTGCTCTGCTGTTTAATTGGTTTACAGACTAGACTATTGTGTTTGTAGAAACTTGTAAATCTTTGATTTGTCCTTTTCAGGCATAATCATTTGTTACAAAAGTGTGAGTAGCCATTCCTCTTAAGGTTGTATTAGTCCAGTTTATCTCTTCAGACATAGACTGTACTTTTCTTTCTAAACCAGATAGTTGGGCAGCTTCATCTGCCAACATAAGTGGCACAACCCTAGCTTCTTTGCTGCCATCTTCAAGGATAATGCCTTTGAAAGGCGGGAAGGTGGATGTTGATTCTACTAGTTTTCCTTCTAGATTTTTCCATTCACGTCTAGAAGGACTTCCTGCTTCTAACATTCGGACTACTGGATTTTGCAATTTTAGTTTCCAAACATAGAAAGAAATCCAAAGATTGTTTTTGGAGATAAATTTTTGCCATTCTTGAGATAGACGGGTTTTTTCCTCATTAGGGACAGATAGATTGAATTCTTTTGACGCTGGATGAGTAAAAAGATCCCAATTTAGCATTTTCTTTATCCATTTTTCTTCAATGGTGTTTTTTGGACATCCCATCATGATAGAGTGAAATTTATGGATTTCAGAGATATTTGGTCTTTGGAGAGATGGGGGTATGGGATTATCAAATCTGCAGGCTGGAATAACTTTGTCACATTGTTCTATGTAACCCAATCCATATTTGGGAGTAAATGACAACAAAAAAACATATCCTACAAACCTAAAGTGACTTAAAGTGTGGGAAAAAAAATATGAGAGAAGAAATCAAATAGGAAAGTATTTAAAATACCTGTACCATGACAATGGGTTGTATGGAGCACACTGTGGAAACCCTAGACATGCGCTCTCATTGTTGGCAGGTGTTTTTGTGGTTGGATTGTGTACTCTTTGAATGTGTTCAAGAATAGAATATCGGTGAATCACGAGGCATACTCTATGTTGTTGTCAGGGATCCCTATGGAGGCAGTGGGGGATCTTGTGGACTATTCCCCTGACCCATTCATGGCGTAAAGCATATGGAAGTTACTAGTTGATGGTCTCTCATCATCCAGGTCAAAACATTTTTTTTCCAAACCACATTCTGAGGGGAGGTTAGGGGTTCGTGACATTACTTATGTGTTTTTAGAATTTTCAGGAGTGAATCTCCTGCCGAGCCTACATAATCAGGTGTTGTGAGGCCCTCTAGTTTAGGTTCTAGGTTGGAGGTTGGTTTGGGTAGTCTTGGATTGGATACAGTAAAAGAAGGGGTAACTAGCCCCTTCAAAGCTTCCTTTTTCTCTTCTCTTGGAATCACTTCCCCTCTCCCATTTGTTTGGATGTATTTCAAAGGGGGTTTTGGATTCGACCCTACTAGTGGTGCAAGGCTCTCATATATGGGTTTTTTAGGGTCTGTTCTAGCTACAAAGATTTTTGGTGGGGACTTGCCATGTTTTCTCCCTTCTATTGGGTCGATTCCAAGTATTTCTTGTGGTAGAGGGGTATCTGCAGGTGCATATGCTTTTATCGATTTGGTGATAGTCTCTTTGGCACCTGGTGCAAGGGACGCATAATTTTTGGGGCCTGTTGTCTTCAATGCAAGTAGATACCCTAACTCAGTGTCCTGGGATCTTGCAAAGAAAGCACACTCTTTGCTCCAATCCTCCTCGTGGCACTCAGAAAAAAATAGTGTCAAGACCAAAGGAGAAGTCAAGTTGATATTAGGGATTGACATCTTAGAGCCTGAGGTGAAGAGTGTCAAGACCAAAGGAGAATTCAAGTTGATATTAGGGATTGACATCTTAGAGCCTGAGGTGAAGAGTGTCAATAACAAAGGAGAAGTCAAGTTGATATTAGGGATTGACATCTTGGAGCCTGAGGTGAAGAGTGTCAAGACTAAAGGAGAAGTCAAGTTGATATTAGGGATTGACATCTTGGAGCCTGAGCTGGTGGATATCGTAGAATCATCGTAGGAATGGCGTGGGGATGTTGTTTTAATGTGAAATTACTAAAGCAATGGGAAAACCAATCTTGGTCATCTACACTTGGAAAGGCTCTTTTAGTACAAACCCTAAACAAGGGTTGGTTTTGTTTCAAGTTTATATTGACTGCAGAGGCAGATTGAGTTCTTAGGCAAACTTGGAGCATTGAATCCACTCCAATCATTCTCAAAAAATGGTCTCCTTTCATTGATGACAACAAGGAAAGAATAGATGTCGCTCTTATTTGGGTTCCTCTCCTAGGTTTGCTTATGGATTTTTGGACAAAAAAAAGATTTTCAGAGTTTGGAAACTACTTAGGGACCTATTTGGACATAGATATGTCCTTTTTAGAATCCAGAGTGATGGCGGTGGCGAGGATATTGGTGTCTCTAAATATTCATGAGGGATTTCTCGAAGAGTTGGAACTAATTTCGAGGGAGAAGTCTTTCAAACAAAAACTCGATTACGAGGGTGTTCCATTTCACTGTTGAAGGTGCCACTGGTATGGGATTAATGCAAATTAGTACAACTTTCCTTTCCGTGAGTGTTGAAGAATTTAATTTCTCTACCTACCTACCTACCACGACGCTTCCACTGTCTTCCAGAAAACTCCATCCACCACCTTTCGTGAATGCTTCCACAGACACTCCAAGTTGTTTTGAGAAAGCTCTAGATCTTCCATATGCTTCCATCCTCTATAAAAACATGGCTATGTAAACATTTCATTCATTGAGAAATTCAATCGTTTTTTATGTGCATTATCTTTTGTTCCTTTGCTTCTACCCACACATCGTGGTATCAAAGCGAGATGAGCGAGTTGTCGTGAGAGTTTGAGAGGAAGAAACAACTTCTAGTTTAATAGTGAAGGCCGTGAGCAGAGGGTCATGAGTGTTAGCTTCTGCAACAAAGAGCTACATACTGAGGAAGTTCCAGTCTCCAAGAAAGCCGTGAGAGATGTCAAGACCTTGAGAATTAGAGATTGCATGTTGTCCATGAGAAATAGAGTTGAGGGATATAACAGTACCGTGAGAGAAGAAATTAAGCCAGTCTGTTGTCTGTTGTTGACTCCATCAGCCTTAGGAGTGAATGATTTTTTGTCCGTTGTCTCTCTGTGTGTGCTGAGTAGAAAATCCATCTGCGTTGAGGTGTGAAATGAGAAAAATCTACTATGCAGACTAGGATTTAGGCTGATCTAAGTTGGGAGTCCCTGTTGTTGGAGGTCCGCATATCTTGGAGCGTCGTCATTGTATTCGGTAGTTTTTATTAAAATTTCTATCATGATTTTACTTAATTAGAAGCTATATGCATAAGAGGTTCCAATTTACTGATATTTTGGATTTGAATCAAAACATTTAACATCTTTTTGGCATAATTTTTTTGGAGGGTGCGAATGATATATGGCCATATGCATACATTTATATATAAAAAAGGGTGATAGTTGACTTTTTATTGCATAGTGTTGGAAGTATTAATTTCTACCAACCACCACAGAGTTCAAGACTCTTCTCCAATGACACTTCTATTGTTTTCTAGAGAATTCCATCACCGCCTTTCCACCAAACTCTAGTTGTTTCGGGAAAGCTCTGGATCTTCCAGACTCTTCCATACTGTCTATAAAAACATGGTGATGTAAGCATTTGATTTAGATTCAACAATACAATTATCTGTTTGTTCTTTGTTGTTTGTGTTCCTTTGTTTGTTTTCTGCCCCTTCATTTGGTATCAGAGATGTGGAATTAACAACTAGGTAGGTATGAGGGTGGTAGGTGTACTCGTATCTAATTTTGATGGTGATCAGAGAAGTTAGATCTTTGATTAAGGGGAGGAATGTGAGATTAAGTAATCTACGAGTGTGAGTTGGTTGGGACCAAGTTATGACTAAAGGAGTCTAATGTAATTATGAACCATGTACGTGAAAAGGATACCTAGATGGATCTCTTTTTGTATGGACATCAATGATCAGTTGTTTGTAGGTGAAAAAGGAATATGCAAAAGTTTGAGCATTAATCAATGTTATGCAGGTACAAAGAAGAAGAAAAAATGTTTGAGGATAAAACTCAAGTGAGTGCGTGTAGTGTAAATCAATTTCCCCATCATGCAAGGTTCGTGGTCAGCCAAAATCACCAGTAAGAAAAGTTTTTGGTCAACTAGAAACCACTTGGTGTGATAATTCCTGAGCATTGTAATGGTTAGGGGTAAGCCATAAAATCCCAAGGTAATTTATGATGAGGTGAAGCTAGTAAAATAAAGTAACACATTGAAGAAATCCCAACCATATGAAGATAGAAATTGAAGATGATGACATGAATCAGATAAAGACCTAGATAACACATGTATTCGTTAAGGAAGAACATTGGATTAATGCAATGAATGAAGAAATGGAATCTATTAATAAAATTGATACATGGGATCTAGTTGATTTACCTAAGGAGAAAGAATGCATAGGTGTGAAATGGGTATATAAAACTAAAACTAAGGAAAATGGAGAAGTTAACAAACATAAGGAAAGATTAGTAGCTAAAGAATTTTCACAAGAATATGGAGTTGATTACAATGAAACATTTTCACTTGTAGCAAGACTTGACACAATTAGTATGGTACTAGCTATTGCAGCTCAACATAATTGGAAAGTTTCTCAAATGGATGTCAAATCAGCCTTTTTGAATGGATATTTAGAAGAAGAAGTCTATGTGTAGCAACCACCAGGGTATGAAGTGAAAGGACAAGAAGACAAGGTTTACAGGTTGAAGAAGGCACTTTATGGATTGAAGCAAGCACCAAGGGATTGGTATAGCAGGATAAATTCATACATGATAAAAAAATGAATTCACAAGAAGCACCGGTGAGCCTACACTATACACCAAAGTCAATGAACAAGGTCAGATCTTGATTGTTTGTCTATATGTTGATGATTTGATCTATACAAGTAATCTTTCTATTGATATGTTTAAATCAACAATGAACAAGGAATTTGAGATGGCAAACTTGGGGTTAATGAAATATTTTCTTGGTATTGAGGTCACACAAAATGATAAAGGCATTTTCATATGTCAAAGTAAATATGCAAAAGATGTCTTAAAAAGGTTTAGAATGATAAACTACAGTCCAGTTTCTACACCTGTGGCAGTTGGCACAAAACTAAGTAGAGAACAAAATGAGATGGATTTTGATTCAACCATATTTAGAAAATTGGTTGGAAGTTTGATGTATCTCACTGCAAGTAGGCCAGATATAATGTATGGAGTCAGTCTGATTTCTAGATTCATGGACACACCAAAGAATTCACATTAGCAAGAAGGAAAAAGGTTATTGAGATACATTGTAGGGAGTATCAATCATGGCATATTGTATACCAATTCAAATAATCTACAGTTGGTTGGATACACAGATAATGATTTTGCAGGAAGCATTGATGACAAAAAGAGCACATCTGGATATGCATTTCATCTTGGAACAAGATTTGTGGCATGGGCATCAAAGAAGCAACCAATAGTGACAATCTCATCAGCAGAAGTAGAGTATGTAGAAGGTACATCAACAACATGTCAAGCAGTTTGGATGAGAAGAAAATTGAAGGATCTAAAGCATAATCAAGAGGAGCCTACTACAATCTATTGTGAAAACAAGTCCACCATTCACTATCAAAGAACCATGTTTTTCACAAGAGTAAAAAGCATATCGACATGAGATATCACTTCATTCGAAAACTTGTCAACAATGGAGAACTCATCCTACAACATTGCAGATCAAAGGAGCAACTTGTAGACATATTTACAAAGGCTTTAGCACAAGACCAATTTGAGTATTTAAGAGAAGCATTGGGCATTGTAAATATTGATGGAATTAGTAGTATAAATTATGGAGGAGTGTTGAATAATTTAATTACTCTACCTACCTACCTACCACGATGCTTCCATTGTCTTCCAAAAAACTCCATCCACCGCCTTTCGTGAATGCTTCCATCGACACTCCAAGTTGTTTCGGGAAAGATATGGATCTTCGAGATGCTTCCATACTCTCTATAAAAACATGGCTATGTAAACATTTCATTCATTGAGCAATTCAATCATTTTTTATGTGCATTATCTTGTGCTCCTTTTCTTCTTCCCACACAATGAGCAATTTGAGGGGTTGAGGTCGGATCTTTATAAAAAGCGTTGATGTCACAAAGGGAAGAGTTCTCAA
>JZKD02S1662601.1:34515-55322 GCA_000966675.3 Picea glauca
CACATAAGATATACACAGAGACATATTTTCACGAGGAAACCCATAAAGGGAGAAAACCTCTTCTTCTTCGAAATGATAGGTAGTCTTTTAAGTTCTGTACATCATCTATGTTTGAACACCAACTCAAAGTGAGGCTACTACCTCTGTTTTACAAGCTCCAACTTGTTGAGAGCACCAACTCTCTGGTTTCTCTAGCATCGACTAGAAGGAAGCACCAACTCCCTGAGTGTTCCAACACTGATTGGATGGAAGCACCTACTTCCACTTATACAAGAACCAACTTGCATATAGAAAACTCTGTGTTTTCCCAAGCACCACCCTGCCACCCTATTTTCTAGCTACAACTAGATGGAAGCTACAACTCCCAATATTCAAGCACCAACTTGAATATTATAGGACCACATTCCTCCCTAGCATCACCCTACCTCCCTTATTATAAATAAATGATTGAATAACCAACAACACAGATAAATCGATTCTTACCACTTCTTCTATGTTCTGTAAATTTGGTCTGCTTCTAACTGTTCTGCAACTCTTCTCTTCCTCTGTCTGTTCTGTAATTCTTCTCTTCCTCTATTTGTTCTGCAATTCTTCTCTGCTTGAAGTTGTTCTGCAATTCTGCTCTGCCTCAAGCTGTTCTGCAATTCTTCTCTTGCTTCTGTCTATTCCTCATCTGTTACTCATCTCTAAGTTTTATCTCACACCATGCATATTGTCGGTCTCACACTGTGCATACTGTAATTTTCCCTTTCTTATAGTTCAACTCATTTTTCATTCAGAACAACCAACCACACATAGTCACTGCATGTTTTTTTTTATACACTGCAACCCCTTTAGTTACCCCCCAAATCCCTAGAACAATACTTCAACAACTGAAACGCCAACCGTCCAAGAACCATGATTTGGTTCTGCTAACTGAATCATAACTGAACAATTAATCATGAAGAGAAACAATAACCCTTTGATCAAGTTTCCAATTAACTAGCACCATTGGATTAAATCTGCAGGATTTCACGTTTATCTCATATGCCCACTAGCTGTGATCGAGTGCTAAACAGAATTTGAATTTTGTGATTTTGCATCTCGACATTCTTGTGATGAAGGGTCTTGACACTCCAAGTCGCGATCACCAAGACACTGAGATGGAGCTTAGCACCGCTAGTTTCTTCCCCTCACGTAACCATCGATGGTGACCATAGTCTGCGCCAAAAAGGTGCTTCATATTTCGCAAACTTATGAACTTCATCGAGCCTGATCAACGGTCGAGATATCCAATGATCCGATGGGATAGATCTCATCGCGATCTCGCATATCGCGATTCCTGTGATGAAAATCTTGACACTCCAATTCACGATCGTCGAGACTCCGAGATGGATCTTAACACCACGAGCTTCTTCCTCCATCTTCCACAGATGTAACCATTGGCTGTGACCATAGCCTTATTCAAAAACACATTTTGCACTTTTTTGTCTCGGGTATTCTGTGATGAGTCCTCTCAACTCTCCATGTCATGAAATCCGAAATAGAGATTGGCTTCTCTAGCTCTGCTCTCCAACTCTCAACAATGTGACCATGAGATATGACCACTCACCAATAAAATGAGCACTTTGCTCTTTTGACTTTCCAGTCAGCGAAACGTTAATCCCTCGCCACATGTCCCTCTTGGATCAACGGTCAAGATCTTATCACGATTTTGTAACTTCACGGGCCTTCGTCATGCCTGATCAACAGTCCACGATATCGATGATTCAACGGTCCAAATCTTTTCATGATCTTGCATATAGTGAGTTCCCACACCATGCTCTGTTGACTCCTCCAATGTGCAAGTCAGTGAAATTCCAATCGCTTGCCATGTGTCCTATGACTCCAACGGTCAGGATTGTTATCGTGATTTCGCATATCACGAGTTTGAACCTCTTTCCTTTGGATTTATTGATCTACTAAAATCTGAAACAAATCTTTTTTCGTGCTTTGACTATTTTCCTCCTTCTGAGATTACATTGTTGATCTTTTCATTATCGCTACGCTATTGATCGTGTTGATCTTTTCCATCAATGAAAAACATGCATACTCTGCCTCTGTCTAAAAATATGCCAACAGATGCTACCCTTTTAGACATGGTTGTCATCCTAGAACAATAGAATCATCTTATGGAATGTATGGAAGGTAAGGTTTCCACCATATCCAATCTATTTGAAGAGTTAAAGGAAGAAGAATCAACTGTAAATATGATATGTGTAAATAATTTTAGGAACCCTGCAAAAAACCCCTCTTTCTAAATTTCATTAAAAGTCATGGATAAAATAGCTCATTGTTTCCTAATTGATGGAATATCTGTTCCAAGTGTGATCTCTAAAATTATCATGGAAGATCTTGGATTATCTTGTACCAACTCAAATTCTAGAAGCATGCTCTCTTACAATAATTTGCAGCAATCAACTATAGGTGAAATCAACGATGTAACCCTAGTTTTGTGTGGGCATCCTGTGTAACATCCCCAGCCACCAACAGGCTAGGAAATGCTACCTTTGCATCTCTGTTGCACTACTCTAATCTATGACATATCCATACTTAAATACTTCCTATGCCACACAAAGATACTTGTGGAAAAACATACACATCCATATGAACATAGAATGTCTATTCTACATATATGTATAACATATTAATGTGGAAGTAACAATAAGCCTACACATGCAGCATATACCACATACACAGGAAATGCTCATCAATTACAACATATGTACCATTACACAACATGTAAATGAACATAAACGCGGTACTTATCTTTTATTAGAAGGCCACCAATTGCATGCAGACCTTCCACAAACCTCCTAGCCTTAGACCACATTTCTCATCATGCTCAGCAGTGGGTCACCCCCAAGCTCGGACTAAGCTCCACCCAAGGCAACGAAATCCTAGACTAGGCTGAGATTACAAGAACACTGCACAGTGCAACTGGAAGGATTCTCTGTAGGAGCCTTCTTACATCCACTACTCATGGAATCTCATTCCCCACATGCTTGTTCCACCCGGGAGTATACACCTTCACTATCACATAGTCCATCGGCTGCTTCACCTCCCTCTTAGGGTCTTGGAAATAGACTAGACCAGGAATTATCAAAGCTCAGTAGCTGGTGTTGGACTCTCTCTAGGAGAAAACCACTTCCCAACAAACTCTCTCACCTGGAGAGAGTTGCTCACAGGCCTGGCAACTTACCTCTTCTACCAAGATCCCGACAACCCACTTCTTCAACCACTTTTGACTCAGTTCCAACAAGGTATGGGTGACAACAATGGTAACTGGTCAAAACAACTCAGGAAAACAAAAGACAGTGACGCAAATGGTCTAGGTACGAACTCAACTCTACAAGAGCAGATATGCTGGGTTCAAGGATTCCCACAGGTCGGCTTCACGGTCCTAGTTTTCAGAGGTGTGTGAGGGGAAGAGATTGATCATAGAGGTCCCATGGTTCCAGATGGAGGATGGGGAAGAATTACCAGCCAACCCCCAACACAGTTGACGTTTCATCTTTTAACTGCA
The DNA here is from genome assembly GCA_000966675.3 of Picea glauca. Classification (NCBI taxonomy): domain Eukaryota; kingdom Viridiplantae; phylum Streptophyta; class Pinopsida; order Pinales; family Pinaceae; genus Picea; species Picea glauca. The sequence goes on from JZKD02S1662601.1 coordinate 38,060, forward strand.
TGCGCTCAAGTCGAAACTTGTCTTCCTAGAGCTGCATGTGTTCTCTTTTGCACATGTTGCCTCTCCCAGGACTTAGGATAAAAACATGTCTTTCACATAGCTTTGGAATAACAATAATTTATTATTCTCAAGGACTTAAGCCCCTAATCTTATCCCCTCTTTCCAACCTTTTAGCCCCCTTTCCCTTACCCACCCTGTGGAATCTTAGTCCCCCATAACTCTTTCTTCATGGTCGGTCTACATGCAATGATGTTTAATCTTTACTAATGTTCTGCATAATTACATATACAAAAATAGGCTCCTGGCCTTAGCATCCTAGGTTGTCTGGCTTAATAAACACATAATCCCACCAACTTATATACACTTGGCTCACCATCCTATAAACATAATTACAATTCATAATATAACTGGGGCACGTTCTTGGGGTATTACAATCCCCTCCCCTTATTTGTGCACTATCCTCAGTGCAACTCTTTACACAGCATCAACAAGATTTCCCAAAATCTTCAAAAAGATGTGGGTATTCTACTCGCATAGCATCTTCATGATTCCATGTCACGTCCTAAGGATCATACTCGGTCCACTGGACCTTTACAAGCCCTATCACTCAATTCTGGAGTTGTTTTCTCTTTCGAGTCCAATATGCGCACATGATGCACTTGCAAGACGCCTTCTTGCTCCACCTGAATCACATTCCAATCAATAACATGATTAGCATCAGGTATATATTTCTTAAGCAATGAAACATGAAACACATTATGTACAGTCATGGATACTGATAATGCAAACATATATGCAATGTATATATATGTATATACAGGAAATTCTAATAACATTATAACCTGTATACAAGATACACAACATACAATAAATAGAGAATTGATACTTGTCTTTTGATTGAGAAGACCTTCCACATCAGCATGGTCTAGACCAAGGTACCAAACCTCAAAATCAATCCAACCAACGGTATCTCCTTCCCCACATGCATGTCCCACCCTAGGAGTTTACACCTTCGTCGTCACACGGTCCATTGGCTGCTACACCTCCCTTTCTTCGGCTTCAGCAACATGCTGACTCAGGAAGTCTCAGAGCATCGTGGCTCCCAGAGTTCCAACTTCCCTCAGAGATTTCCAATCAAAATATTCATTGAGATACTCTTTGTAGTCAACATTCTAACTTTAATCAACATCATATCATCTTCATCACCCACATGCAGTTATCATGAGAAAACATAAAATAATTCATTTAGGAACTCCAACTTAGTTGAAAAAGGAATTCAACTTTTTCCCCAAAACATGAAATTCTATTTCATAATTCATCTTGGTTGTTGCCATATTATGAATGCAACCATCCTTGTGGTTTTCCACAGGCACCAAACTACATACCATTTTTCCTGTAATGCTTCATCTTGCATACAACCAACAAATTGTCATTATTTGTTGCACATCATATTCAATTGCAATATGTACAAAATCTTATGCAGTGATCTTAGAATTTCCTGCACCTGGCAATTCAATCACAATTACCCAACAATTTAATAAACTAGAATGAATTGTCATTCTATGCATATGCATGTTCACAATAATATATGTAAGTTCATTACTTCTTTATCTGAACAAGAAAATTTCCTGTAGTCAATGCTCATGTGACTACTTGACTTGCAAATTTCCTGTTGCAATGTCTAGCAACTCCTGAAATGTCCTCAGCTTCATGAGCTCACAACATTTCAGTTGTTAGTAACAATTATTTCCATGAAATAATATATATCCATGTATTTACAAAACTCATTCAATTATTACTTTTAATATACAATTCTATCACTTACTCTTCATGAGTGCAATTCTCAATGCATACTTATTTAGTGCACCTTGCATTGAATTACATAATGCTCTTCATCTCAGTCATGTATCTCACCATCCATAAGTTGGAATTATGGCCAATGTGTTTACACATTATCCACACACTTCCTATTGTCTTCCCAATTAATTGGATTCCTTCCTTTTTGACCCGAACACTACACCAATAATATAATTTTGTGGTGTTTATTAGTGTTAGCAAAAAGGTTGCAGTCCAAGTTTTATTTAAAGGTAGGAATATTTTAGTACCTGTGTGGCTCATAACCTTTCCATATTCATACCTTTCCATATCCAACCATGTCATGGTCTCATACATGACTATCTTACCGACATTTCTTCCTATAATAGGTTCTTATCTTTTAATTATTTGGTTATTACCCCATAACCAAATTAACATGACATTCTACTATGTCAGTGTGTGCATTCAGAAGTTAAAAAGTTTTGAATTAATACATACCTCCATCCTTTACCACATCCAATGGTATGCATTCAATAATATAATCATGTGATTTTATAAAATAACTATGGCTGAGAAAATTCCTACTTAAATTCCTTTCAGCAATTATGCAAAAAGAGTAATAAAAACTCATACATGCATGAATGCCATTAATAAATTTGATGTTACTTGTATGGTTGATGGTAGTAGAAGATTTCATGCTTCATTTATCAAACTTATAACCAACACTTTAGATTTTTTTTGCTTCCCTCCTTATGCAACAACATCACCAACAACACTTGCAAACATGCAAGCATTCTTTCCTCTGGCTGATCCAACAAGCCATACCATACTTGCTACCATAGAAATTGTAGCAACTTCTTTCTCCCTATAAAACTTTTCCTTGTCGATCCCATAAGTCTATAATTCTTCCCAGATTCTTGGATCTTTTTTTTCTCCCACTATAATCATTGTACATTATTAGTTCTGACCTAAGCACTTTCTAGTCAAATCACTCTTGGATGATTTTGCATTTATAGTCCCAAACTAATATGATATTAACCTTCACCTTTCCTTAATTTCCTGGATCCAACTATCCCAACTTGTACTTGGATTAATTAAATTCCAAACCAAGCCGTTTTATAGACTCTGGATTCTTCAACATCTAGTTACTCTTCAGGACTAAACTTCTTCAGCCTTTTCCCGACGGAATACTTTAGTACTTGAGGTTTTCTTGTACTATTCTCTTCCCTTTGCCAACTAGCCTCAAACTTGACTTGCCTAGGAAATCCCTAGTGTATTGTAAGGATGCACATATGAATCCTCTGCTAGATGCATAGAATTAACTTAAAGTACTTGTTTCACCTTACCATCATAGCTTCAAGTGGTACCTCCAACCTCTTGAGTTGTCACTCATGGCTCTATGTCACTTAAGATGGATTATTGTCAGGCACCATCTCCTTTGCATTCAAAACCATGCATAGAATTGTTTTATTCTTCCTAGTTCCTTATTGATTTCTCTTTAGAAGTCATTCCATTTTTAAATTATTTGACTTGATATCTCCATACTCTTGTAAAAATTCCTTCATACACTTGGAGTGCATCCACAATCCTCTACTATTCTATCTTTCCTCCCTAGAGTGTTGACATGCATTCCTATTAGATGGATATCTATCTCATGATTTATTCTTCCATTATCTTAGGATGTTAATGGAGTTGACTCCATCCATGGGTTTCTAATTTGGAGAGTCGGGGAGCTAGCCCGACCTCCCGGTCAAGGATATCCTATTCTTGAGCCAAACGACTCTCCGAGACCTTGATGGTCTCATTCTATAACTAAACACAAACCCTTTTGTCTTCCTGGTGTAGGTCTAATGGTACCCGCAACCACCCCTTCACACTTGCAAAATATATGATCTTGGGCGCTAGCCCCTTTTCTGATAAGCCCCTCCTTGAGGTGACCTTGGGTGATAACCTCACATAAACATGCAATTGCGGGGGTGGCCAAGGGTGGTTTGAAACCAAACTACTTTTCTCCCTGCAATTCATCCCGAGCCTCCATGTGTCCTTTCTCCAAAACCGTGGTCTGGATTGCAGCCCGCCCTCAACACTTTAAAGTCCGCACACCTTCGATCCTCGCAATGCAACGGGTCCTTTGATCTCATGATCTTGACGGTACTCCTAAACTAACGGCTCAGATATGCCCCTTTTTTAAATCAATGGACGTGATTTGCTTCAGGACTTCAGTGCTTTCAAACTCTTCTCCTTTGCGTTCTCCCGGAGTGCTTCCACCCAGAGTCCACGATCTGTTTCCATGTGCCCTTTTGGATCTACAGTCTAGATTCACTTCGGGTCTTCAGAGTTCTCAAACCTAAACTTTCTCCTTCCTTTGAAGTGTGCAGATTTCTACCACATGTCCCTCGGAATCAGACTACTGAAATTCACTTTGGATTTTCGGGGTTCGGAAATATCAACTCTCAACCTTTTCTCCCTCCTGAATCTCACGAACTATTGCCATGCGTCTCTCTAGATATAACGATCTAGATTCACTCTGGACTTCATGTTTCGAGAGTTTCAATTCTCAACTAAAACCTTCTAAGTGACTTTTCCCAAAGCCTTGGATATGTTGACACGTACCTCCCTTGACGACCAATAGTTAGGATTTACTTCATCAATTTCAAACTCTCCTTGACCACAAGCTCTCGCTTAGGGGTTGTGGATCTTGTGCCACCTATCCCTCTTGGCGATGAATGGTCCCTAACTCACTTTAGGACTTCGAGACTTTGGCCATTCAACCCTCCTATGCACACAAAGGTTAATACTTGTGCACTTTACCTTAGATCGGACGAATATCATCCCCTTGTGCTCAGATCTGACGGTTAGGATATGTTCCTTCTCAGTTCTTCTCCTCTGCTTCCCTAGATGTTGATCTAATGGTCCAGGATTCTCCTTGCAACCAATCTAATGACTTCCATCGCTCTTCCTCTTGAGATTTTAACTTCGTCAGACTTGGAAGAGTTTTGTAGATGTTCAAAGGAATCAACCTTCATTCCTCCTATGAGCTCGATTATCTTGGGTCTCGCCTTTTCTCTTGAAAACATTATCTCTTATCAGATTTTTGATTCTATCAGACCGATGGTACCGAAGGACTCTGTTACTCCACGGATTTCCTAAGGGACTCACGACCATCCATCTCTCAATTGTTCAAGGTCCAACGATCATGATCCAACCAATACCAAGGTGTCCATCTATTGACACTTCACAGTAATTGCGGGCCCTAAAGTGCTTGGTCTTTATCAGAGAGCTCAATCTCCGCAATCTATAAAGTACTCACCCAACTTGGTCTAACTAAATTCATTGATCTTCCAGCCCGATGAGATGAATTACGTTAGTGAATTGCAGGCCACGAACTAGTGCGCCCGCTACTTTCACCTTTGTGCCCCACAATGATCCCCAACCATCGATTAAATCGAGTGGATGGAGTTTTATTTGGTAACTTCAGTGAGTATTTGAATCGATCTGGTGACTGGGATGGTCTCTCCTCCCATTAAATGGCTCGCATCCATCTCCGTTGTTATATTCTTAAGTCATCGGTAGTTCGGGTGACTTGAATATTGTCTACTTCCTAGATCTGACGGTCAGGATGTTTCCTGGGCATCCTCATATCTAAGGCTCAGAGTTAACTTTGGGAATTTGGAACTTCAAGGATTTTACCTCCCTTACGATGAAATCATTCAATTCGCTGAACTCGCGAAGTCCCAATGGCTCCAATGGTTAACTCCCACACTCTTTCCCATATCCAATGGTCATAACAGACCATGTCTCTTTCCAAACATATTTTCGTCCATTCTCCTTCCAAACAAAGGGACCTTCCCTTTTGATATTTTGACCTCACTACTCTTCCTGAACTTTGAAAGATCTGAAAGACTTAAGAACTCTGTTATCTTTCTCCTGAATTCAACATTTAGAAGGGTCTTCTGAACACTCTCTAGATATGATGGTCGTAAGGGTTTTCCCTTTTCTTTCGAATAGATCCTATGGTTCCCATTACTCTACGTTCCAACACCACTTTTTTCATGGTTTTATGATACCACTACTCCTCCTGAGCTTCTTAACATGGCCAAGGTAATCCTCTTGGAACTCGGGGATATTTCTGAGGTCCAAAATTGGTTCCTCTTAACACAATTTCCTCTTGAAACCTTGAGTCCAATGACCACTTATCCAACCCATCCAAGATCAGTGTTGAAACCATGGGTTAGAACTTGATTTTTTTCCATTTCAACAACAACTCCTTCTTAAACTCTTTCTTCAATTTCCACTGACATGGCCCATCTAGGCTCAATGTTGAAACCATGCTCTTATACCATATTTTAACATCCCCAACCACCAACAGGCCAAGAAATGCTACCCCTACAACTATGTTGCACTACTCTGATCTGTGACAACTCCAGCCTTAACTAATGGCTATGCCACAAAGAGATACTTGCGGAAAAACATACACATCCATATGAACATAGAATGTCTATTCTACATATATGTATAACATATTAATGCGGAAGTAACAATAAGCCTACACATGGAAAATATACCACATATACATGCAATACTCATCAATTACAACATATGTACCATTACACAACATTTAAATGAGAATAAAAGCAGTACTTATCTTTTATTAGAATACCACCAACTATGTGCAAAACTTCCACGAACCTCCCAGCCTTAGACCTCACTGCTCATCATGCTCAACAGTGGGTCACCCTTGAGTTGAGACTAAGCTCCACCTAGGGCAAGGGAATCCTAGACTAGGTTGAGGTTACAGGAACACTGCACAATGCAATCAGAAGGATTCTCTCCAGGAGCCTTCTTACGCTCAAAGACTCTCATTCCCCACATGTTTGTTCCACCCGAGAGTATACACCTTCATTGTCACACAATCCATCGACTTCTTCACCTCCCTCTTAGGGTCTTGGCAATAGATCGGATCAAGAATTCTTAGATCTCCGTAGCTAGTGTTGGAATCTCTCTGGGAGAAAACCACTTCCTAGCAAACTCTCTCACCTGGAGAGAGCTTCTCACAGTCTTGACAACCTTCCTCTTCTACCACGGTCCTGAAAACTCGATTCTTCAACCACTTTCGACTTAGTTCCAACAAGGCATGGGTGACAACAATGGTAACTGGTGAAAACAACTCAGGAAAGAAGAAGGCAGTGACCCAAATGGTTCAGGTATGAACTCGAATCTGCAAGAGAGAATATGCTAGGTTCAAGGATTCCCACATGTGAGCTTCACGGTTCTTATTTTCAGAGGTACGTGAGGGGAAGAGGTCGATCACATAGCTCCCACGGTTTCAAATGGAGGATGAGGAAGAATGACCAGCCAACCCCCAACACAGCTGACGCTTCATATTTTAACTGCATGCGCCCAGGTCGAAACTTGTCTTCCTAGAGCTGCATGCATTCCCTTTTGCACACATTGCATCTCCCAGGACTTAGGATAAAAACATGTCTTTCACATAACTTTGGAATAATAAAAAATTATTATTCTCAAGGATTTAAGACACTAATCTTAGCCCATCTTTCCAACCTTTTATCCACCTTTCCCTTACCCACCCTATGGAATCTTAGTCCCATGTCACTCTTTCTTCATGGTTGGTCTGCATGCAACGATGTTTAATATTTATTAATGTTCTTCATAATTACATATACAAAAACATGCTCCTGGTCTTAGCATCCTAGGCTCTCTGGCCTAATAAACACATAAGCTCACCAACTTATATGCACTTGGCTCACCAACCTATAAACATAATTACAATTCATAATATAATTGGGGCATGCCCTTGAGGTATTACATCCCAAGATAAGGACAACTCTCAATATCCAAGTATTTGACATGTCGGTGAGTATATACTCAATTATTTTGGGAAGGGACTAGAAAGCCTTAACTAGTGGATACCTTTCACTTGATGGTACACACTTATCCATCCCTCAAAACAGAAAGAACATTATAGTTCTTAGGGAAGGAATAATTTCACCTTATATAGAGAGTGTTCCCCAACCTAATGTAAATTATCTCGAAGAAGATTTAGGGGTGTAATCTATATTTTTTGATGAAGGTGACACTATACTTGAACCAATTGATTTTGATGATGGCATGTGGCACATGCATTTCAATGGCTCATGTTCTAATGAAGGTAATGGAGTCGACATCATTCTATATTCCCCTATAGGCAAAATTCACAATTTCTCTTATAGGTCAGAATTTGCTTGTACAAACAACATTGTTGAGTTTGAGGCCTCATTGTTGGGCATTGAAAATGCATATAACCTTGGTTGTGGCCACCTTACAGTCTTTGGTGATTTCGAACTTGTTGTAAAACTTGTACAAAATATTTATATACCAAACAATAAGTTACTTAAGCGTTATACCCAAGTGGTTTTGATGTTGATTTAAAATATGTTATCATTTAACATCACTCATGTTAAAAGGGAACTTAATTCAATGGTTGATAGATTAGTTGTTTTTGCAACTTCCCCTACTCGACAACTTTTACTTCAAAGACCTGATTGTACTTCCCAATCTCTATTTCGTCCTCACCTCCCCGACAATGTAGAATCATGGCAAGTTTTCCCTAGTGACGAATGCATTTGTGCTTTCATACAAAATGAACCTTTTAAGCCCAAAGAAATAATCTCTATTGAGGATGAAAATTTTCCTAAAGGCTTGAACCCTATCGAAAGTTCATTTTCATCAAGTGATGTAGGCAACAAAGAAACACATAAAGAAGAGGAGTCGAAAAGAAAAGTTTGTGATACTATTTCCTTGAATATTGGGACATCTACATCTCCAAACATCATTAAATTAGGTGCCCAATGTTCTAATTAAGAGAAAGAGAAATTCAAGGAATTACTCCCTGACTTTCAAGATGTTTTTTCTTGGTCATACAAGGATCTTCGTGGTTTTGATCATGCTCTTGTACATCATGCCATTCCTAACAAGGAAGGGGAAAATCAGTTAGGCAAAGGAAAATACCTATTAATCATTTGCTTGAAGCCACTATTAGGAAAGAATTGGAAAAATTGTTGAAAGCTAATATAATCTTTCTAGTTAGGTATTTTGAATGGGTTTCAAATCTAGTCCATGTTTGGAAAACTACTAGTCAAGTCAGATTACGTGTCGATTTCCGTGCATTAAACAAGGAAAGTATCAAAGACCATTTTCCACTTCCTAATATGGAGTTTATTTTACAACAGGTTGAAGGGTCTCAAATGATGTACTTACTTGGCGATTTTTCTATATATAATTAAATCAAGGTAAAAAGGATTGACAGATATAAAACCACATTTACCACATGTTGGGGCACATTTTCTTATGAATGAATGCCATTTGGTTTATCTAATTCAAGTTTCATGTTTCAAAGATATATTTAGATAGATTTTGACGATCTAATCGGTAATATTATCCAAGTTTATCTTGACGATTTGACTATTTATTCTAAAAATTGGTTGGATCATTTTGGTCATCTTAGAAAATTTCTCATGCGCTCCAAAAAAATTGACGTGTCTTTAAATCCTTCCAAATCTATTTTTGGTGTCACGAAGGGTAATATTATCGGCCACATTGTTTCTAATTCAGGGATAAGTATAGATATCAAGAGGATTACTTCCATTTTAAGCCTCCCTGCCCCCACTTCCAAGAAAGAAGTTCAAGCTTTCATGGGCATTATTAATTTTGTTCGTAGATTTGTTCCTGATTTTGTCATCATGGTTAAACCAATCCATAATATTTAAATAAATATAGTTATTTTTCTTGGACAAATGATGTCAAGAATGATTTCCTTAGGATAAAGAAGGAGATCATTTCTACGTCGTTTTTGGCAAAACCAAATTTTGAGAAATATTTAATGGTATATACCAATGCCACTGGAGAAGAAATTTTTTCTATCCTCTTACAATGTGATATCCAAAACAATGAGAAAAATGTAGCTTACATGAGTCAAAGTTTATCAGACGATGAGTTCAAATATATTTATATTGAGAAACATTTTTTCGCTCTTGTCAAAGCTATAGAAAAATTTCGCCATTTTATTTTGGGAAAACATATGCAGGTAAAAGTCCCTTTTCCTACTATCAAGTTTCTACTTTCACAAACTTATCTTTCAGGAAAACTTGCACATTGTATTACCAAAATTTAGGAGCATGATTTGATAATTATGACTTCAAATACAATCAAGGGATGAGACTTATCCCTTCACTTAGCTCAGCATCCTGAACCAAGTGAAGAACTTGACGATCAAGATAACCCTCTTTCAGTGCTATTTTATATTGAAAATCAAAATCTCTCTATATCTAAGCATCCTTGGTATAAGAATCTAGTGTATTATTTGCAGTATCAAAGGTGTCCATATGAGTTGAATCCTCATGAGAGAAGGAGACTCCGCCTTGAAGCTTCTAAGTATATCATTTTAGGAGACTCTTTGCTTAAAATATTTGTTGATGGTTGGTTGCTTTGTTGCTATAATTTGTAAATGATGAAGAAGCATCAAAATTATTGCATGAAGTACATGGATCATCAAAATATGTCATCCATAGTGGTGGCCATTTTTCTACTAAAGATACTTCTTTTAAGATCATAAGAAATGGTTATTATTGGCCTTTAATCTTCCATGATTCTTATAAATTTGCAAGGTCCTGTGATAAATTTCAAAAATCCATTGGTAAAGAACATCTTTCTTCCATGCCTTTACAACCTATCCTTCCAGATTTTCCTTTTTCTAAGTGGGGTCTAGACTTTATTGGTCCAATCAATCCTTCACCCTCTGTAGGTCATATCTTTATTTTGATAGCCACTGATTACTTTACTAAGTGGATTGAGGTTTTCCCTCTTAGACACATGCAAGATGAACAAGTAATTTCTTTTCTAGAGTCTAATATATTTTCTAGATTTGGCCTTCCATTAGAAATCATTACAGACAATGGTCCAGCCTTCACTTCTACAAAATTGACTCAATTTCTGGCTAAAGTAGGTTTCAAGCATTTCACTTCATCTGCTTATTATCCTCGGGGAAACGGATAAGAAAATCCTACTAATAAAAATCTGGTCAGGATTATAATTAAGAGAATCATAGAAGACAAACCTCACCAGTGGCACAAACTTCTAACTTATGCTCTTTGGGCAGGCCGTACTACCACCAAAGCAAGTATAGGATTTACTCCCTTTCATCTTGTATACGACGAAGAGGATATTATTCCTATTGAATTGGAGATTTCTTCCATATAGTTGATGTTAGAGAGTGAAGAATTAAATTCTTTAATGTTTCCCAAAGGATAAATACTTTTCTAGCCCTGGAAGAACAAAGGAATTTTTCCTTGGAAAATATGAAAAGGAGGCACCAAATAGTGAATACGTATTTTAACAAATGAGCAAAGGTTGTTGAATTTAAGATTGATGAAAAAGTATTACTATGGGATTCATCCCATGCTGAGAGAGGGATACATTCTAAATTCCAAAAGTTATGGCTAGGTCTATTTAAAATCACTTTTAACCTCAACACAAATTCATATATTCTTAAAGACATGGATGAGCGATTGTTTTCTTACAGTACCAATGGTTCCCACTTGAAACATTATGTGGAACCAACCTAATCACCGACTCAATTTTGTGTAGATATGACTTGTATATATTTTTTTCTTACATTTTTTTCTGTCACTTTGGTTTATTGAGTTTTATTTTATGTTTTGCATGGTCATCGAAAATAAAGTATGGATCATTTTTTCCATAATAATGTCATTCTGTAAGTATTTTTGATCAATGAAAACAAGATAGGCACAATTGTTACGATATATTCCTTTTGAGACATTGATGGAATAGATTTTTTATTTCAATATTGTTGTAGTATGGTTGGTTTTGTTTTCTTCCTGGTTTTTGTTATCCATTTCTTCCCTCCATCCTGAGATTTCTCCTTGAAATTTCAAAAAAGTGTTATTAGTTATGAACCTTATTGATTGTTAAGCACATAGGACCAATTCCCCTCATAGCTATCACTTTCCATAATTTATTCCCCAAAATCCCATCTCATTTTTTCCCTTAAACCATCATTTTCCCCCTGTTGCATAACTATTTTTTGAATAGTTTCAACCACCTATTTCTATCGGTCTGTGGAGCCAAGCATTATGATTTATAAATATGATGAGAACATATTTCCCTATGGAGTTGCCAGTTTTTTGACGACTAAAAAAATGCGACATAAAGTTCCTTCGTGCAAATGGGTTGTAATGCATTATTACTTATAAATATTTTAAATGATACTAGATAGGTGGTACCCCTTGATAAAAACAATGGTAGAAATAGCTCTTCTTATTTGTGCTCATAGTCACCTTACGAAAAGATTCATAGTTTGAGAATAAGAGTGGAAATCCTAACCTATTTCCATGTGCAACTAATGGATGTTAAAGGTGCTAGCAATTTGATTTCAAAATAAAGGAAATGCTTATTGTATTAAACATATTAGTCCACTCTTTCTACCCTTAGGTTTTGATATATTGTTTCAAATATAAGCCATATGCCACTCATGGTATATTTGCATGCATGGGAAAATAATTATTATGTTGAATGTGATACCTCACTAGCGAGGAATGTGGGACATATTATTTCGATGCTAAGAATTAAATGGGCATATTATTGTTATGGAGTTTATATTAGAGGTCGATTCGACTTTGAATTTGGAAATGGTATGTTATGTTCTATGCATATTAGATATATGATGGAGATATCCTATGATTGGAACAAGGTTTTTGGCAGTTGGAAGTGATTTATTTTGGCTGTGTTTGATGGTATTAAATGATAAAATAAGGAAATCAATGTGCATTTACTACATGTCGTTCTTACCCTAACATGAAGCTACCACCTTCACTTTATCTTTGCATATATTTTTCTACTCTAGTTAGCACTACCTCAATTGTGCTTAGCTTTTGGTAGAAAAATAGTTGTTCTCTTAAGCTTTCGGGAATTATTCTCACATGTATGTTGGCTCTTATCTCTCCATTCATGATGGTCATCTCTTCTCTAGACAAAATTATTATGTTGGATCTTATAGTTTTCATGTGGAATGTGTTTGTTTTCCAAAGTTTTTAATGGATTTACTATGGGCATTTTGACCGTCTAACTCACATTCTGGTTTGGGTTTCTTCCTGTTGGAATTTAAATGTTTCAAACTGGAAATAATGTTCGACATTTTATTTTGTTTTAAATATATTGTTGTATGTGCCTGGAGTGAAGGTGATATTAATATGATATAGAGGTTAGAAAATAATTATGGGTGAAGGTGATTCGGTTTCACTCATTTCACATGATTAGTTTTTAGGGTTTCCTCTGTAAAAGAAAATATACATTTGGGTCTTGTGACTATTGCATAGCACCCTCACCCTGGAGGATGTGCAGTCTTATTTTTCCACAGCCTGGATGTTGTAGGTGGCCTGTGTGTTTTATCTTGTTGTCATTCTAATGGAAAATAGTTGGGTTTTTCTTTTCCTGCATCCCATGTTTCAAACCTTATGCCTATATGCCTACTTCAGGCCTCGCTTCCTCTTCCAATACACAGGAGAATGAATAAAAGAAAATCCAAATTCGAATTGTTTTGTAACTATTTTACCCACAGCCAGTTTCATGATCATTGTGTTGTATCTTTACTGCATATCCACACTTTTGAAATCTCGCAACCATTTTGTATTATCCATACCATTGTTTTAAAAGATGATGTAGCCCTATGTATTATCTTACAATCACTCTGGGAAGTAAATATTTTGTCTTTTCTTGCAGCCATACCTTGAGGCCTGTGCCTATTTGTTAGTCCCAAATATTGTTTTCTCATCCGATAATGTGGGAAAGTAAAAAATATAAACCCAGTTTCAAATCTTGTTTAACTATTCGACCCAACAGTTGGAAATATTGATGTCGCCCACAAAATCATGGATTGTTTGTTATTTACCTATGAGGTGATTTGGTCGACTTTGAGTTTAGTAGGAATGTTATGGAAACAATGCCTACAAGAATCACATGGGGTTTCGAACCCGGTTTGTTTGCAGCTGATATTGGAGGTTGTGATGTAAATGTTATATAACAAAAAGATGATATCTCTATGTTTCTCTTCCTCTCTTGATGTTTGGAACATTTTGTATGATTATGACTGAGTTAAATTGTTTTGTAAACAATCTCTTACAAAAATTTATGATAGTTTTTAAAAGGATAAATGAAATTCGTTGTTTTGGTAATCATATAAATTTCCCTTGAGTTTTATATTGCACAATTTAAAAGATTGTTTCCAGGTTATGGATTCTATGTGTTGAAGTTTAAAAGAGTGCTATGGAACAAACACAATTTGGTGGAAGTTTTGGAAATAAATGTGCATGGAAAACAATGGATATTCAAATGATTTTGTAGATATTGGCAATGTTGATTTTAAAGTTAATACATGTTATTTCCTGTAACAGAATAGTAATCTCTCTTATTCCCGTTCATTGTTTCATTTTTCGCTCATTATACGTCCACCACCTTCCTGATAACATTTTTCCATCCCTCGTTCTGTTATCTTGAATATCATTTTTAAAGTAAAAATATTAAAGAAGATTGGATTATCATTCTTAGTTGGAAATTGTGACATGGAGATATTGTTTTCGGAAGAAAATAACTATGCGTTACTTGAACAATATTCATTGTTCAATCCCATCAATGTGATGTAGGAGCATTTCTCCATGCCATCTATGTGCTAGCCAACCAGCACATCAAGCGCATGTTCAAGGGGGAGGAGAGGTGCAACCCTCTCACTTTAAAATTTCAAATTTGAATTTTTTGTATTAAATGTTTATAAGGATGGTAGAGCCAAGTCGTGCCTTTGTGCAGGCTATAGTTAGAGTCTCCTTAATGGATGACATGTTGATGGGGATCTAGATATGATTCAGACTAGATAGCCATTCAATGTAATTCATTTTAATTATGAGAGTTGGTGAGGATGGAGGGAACCGCTCGAGGAGCCCCTTTTTGTAAAAAGAACCTTTGTATCTATAAGGGGAGATGAGTCAATAGAGAAGAAAAGAGAGAATAGGGAGAAGAGAGGAGAGTCGAGACTCTGTTGCAGTCCAAGCTCAAACAAATTGTAAAGAGGCATTTCCATGTTAATACAAACAGAGCAGTTTTTCCTGCATGTTGTTGTTCATGTGTTTGTGAGTTCATGAATGAATGTCTTTATGTGTTTATGATATAATACAGATGTATGTTAGATATACATTTGCAAGGATAGATACATTTTACTATCTGTGTGTTCTTTGATTCTAGGTATGGGTTCTTTGTGGCTTATGCGAGAGTTCATGACAGAACACTGCGGGTTCTGTAAGCCAGTGCATAGAGTGCACTTATGAATTCTGTGGAATTTCAAACAGAGACGTGCCTGGAGGGAACACTAGAGGAAGTCTTAGACTCAAGACGAAGCCTCGAGGTTGTTTAACACCTTGGAGGTGAAGACGGTGCAGAGGAAGGCACATAGAAAACATAATCACTGAGGGTTCTGTAGAAGCTTTGCCAGGAGGGCATTGAGCGCGTGGATAGAGTGCACAGGAGGAACTCTATTTCAAGTTCAGAGAAAATAGAATCACTGAGGGTTCTATAGAGCTCTGCCAAGAGGGCATTCAACGAGTACAAAGAGTGCACCAGGGAACTCTATTTTGAGTTCTAAGGAAAAGGGAAGTGTCAAGGAGAAGCCACCAATAGGGTTACTGAACACCTTGCAGACTCAACAATTAGTTCTTGAGCATAAGTTGCTAGAGGGCGCTTATATCCCTTCAAGGAGAGAAAGGGACAGAGACACTTTGAGGCCAGAGCCACAGATAATATCAGGACGAATAGCACAGTTGTGTGCAGGGACCCTACAAGGAGTGTAGAAGTCGAGAAACCTTTGAGGTTTCATAGTTGACAAACCTCAAGAGGGACAACATCCTTAGAATACAGGCAAGAGCCGAGGATACAGGCTTCACAGCAAAAGCGAAGGCCGAGGCCTTTTAAACTTTGGAAATATTCCAAGGGGAAGGAAGAAGTGAAAGCTCAGGAGGGAGCATAGCTACCATTGGATCAGGTAGAGGGAGAGATCTGGACCATTGAATCTACGTCTAGGCAACAAGAGGAGAGCACGCAGGAGAAAGAGATTTGGGCCATCATATCTGGGTGCACGAACCGATAGCCATCGGATTCAGGAGAAGGTGCATGAGGTTTAACCCTCATATATGCAAAGTAGAGGACTCACAAAATCCCGTAAGCATCGTGACCGTCCACAAGGAGGACACATGGAAAGCAGTCAAGGTTTCAAGAAAATTCCCGAAAGGATGTGGGTCGTCGATCCAGTTGGATTGTAGCCATTGGTCCAAGATAGACATGGACCATTGAACTCCCAGCAGAGATATTTTAGCATTTCGACTACTAGGAGATACAAAGGGAAAGAGTCGGGACTCTTGACCCACGAAGTCCCAAAAGAACGCAAGCCGTCGGATTAGGGGAGGCTCACAGCCGTTGATTTCCCTTGAAGTGGAATTTCGACATTTCGAGGTTTGATATTTTGGTATTCCAGGACCCGGGAGTTCGAAGGGTCAAGAACTGTTGTAGCCAAAATCATGAAATCCTAGAACACGAAAACCCAAAAAAATTCGGAGGAGTAGCACTGGGTCATGGGATAGATTCACGTGGACAGGATCTAAGGGGGGAGCTTGTCACTTTCTAGCCCTTTCGAGGTTCGTCATTTCAGAGTTTTGGGGTTTGACATTTCAGAAATCCTGAGGACAAGGAGCCAGGTCACTTTGAGTTGAAAACCCCCGAAGTCGCGAAACATGATGTGTGTTTGGAGAAGGGTTGTGTTCATGGAGGACGCAGCCACACAGAATCGAAATTTTGACATTTTAACATTTTGGCATTTTGGGTTTCAGGGATTGAAGAGTTAAGAGACTTGCGGCTTCAGGATTCCCGAAGTCGCGAAACCCAAAATCCATTTTCGGAAAAGGTCGCGGTCATATCTAGTGGTCATGTGGAGGTGAAGACTCACGCCTAGTGCATTTCTTGTGCTAGTGGAGTTTTCGTGAAGGACCTGTGGATCAAATTTGTGGGGTTCAAGTGAAGGCCCGAAAGAACTAATTTGGTTCTGCGGATTCGAAGGAGATCGATCCTGTGCGAATTATCGGCTCGAGGGTTGGGCGGTATGCATTAGAAGTGGTATCAGAGCCACTTTTTGTCTGTATACTGCAGGCAGAAGGCGGCAGAAGTAGGCATGCATAATTTAACTCTTTCAGATCCACACCTATCCTAATCCCTCCAGTCTTCTTGTCCTAGACCACTATTGGACTAATCCACTCCAATTCTTCCACAATCTCTATGATTCCCTATTCTAGCATTCTATCAAGTTCTGCCTTAACCCTCTCCTTATAGACGGGGTTTAATC
>JZKD02S1662601.1:96129-131882 GCA_000966675.3 Picea glauca
GTGTGTGTCTTTGGTGCACTACAATTGAATTAATATTGACTGAATCAACTAAAGAGTTTGGTGTAATAATGTTTGACCCTATAAATGGGAATAATAATAAAAATTGACAAACATGAGTGCTTTATTGCTTCTTTTAGGGAGACATAGAAATTTTTATTAATAACCTAGGAAAAATGATAATTTCCCAAAGTTTTGGTCATTCTGGTACCTCCATAGTAAGTATACCATGCAACAATACATTCTGGGGTTATGACTACTTTGTACATGGAATATAAATTCCATTTGTAATAGAATCTCCCTATTGTATGAGGTTATTAGAGAATGTCATGGTCAAAATGCATTATGTTTTTTCTTCACCAAAATGAATTTTTAAATCTTAGAGAGGAACTCAACTTATAGATAGAAGACAAAGAAATCCCCTACAAAAAAAAACAAGGTAACATAATCATACTTTCATGATTCATACATACCCATGATGATGTATGAGTCAAGTCAAGAACATCATATGAATGGATCATAGTGCAAGTAATACCATACTTACCGTGGGCCTTAACCCTTTAGTAGATCCAAGAAACTACACTAAAAAGGGGAGAAATTAGGAAAATATGTTTTTGTGGATAAATTTTATCTACCCTATGGCTAGGGATGACCATAATAGATTGAGGTTCTAGATAATTGTGTTGATCCTTCCCTAAAGTAGTTTTCAAAAAATAAAACTAGCTACCAATTAGTTAAGGAGAACACACCTAGTTTAACAAATGGTTGGAGCTAAGCTTGGTAGATTTATTTCACTCCAATCCTCTTTGATCCTACCCAAATTCATAAAACTGCACATAATGAAACCAATAACCTTCCTCAAACAAATGGAAATAAATTAAATAAATGCTAAATAACTACCTTATCTAACTTTGTTAGGTAATCTAGAACCATTGCTAAAGACTAAAAATAGATTAATTAGATGCATAAAACTCAGAGTTTAAGGGAGGACAATAAGAGAGATCTCCATTTTTATTGAATTTAACATCAAATACAACAAATATTTAACTTACTTTTTCTATCGACACTACCTGTAACCATTTTTTGGATTCCTCCGACCCCAGGCAAATCAAGATTGCTTCACCTCATGCATTCTTCTCTGTGAAAGGAAGAGGAAGAACAATATGTATTAGGCCTCAATCACATGAAAAGGGTAATGTGAACTACAAAAAACAAGTATTTCCAAGGAGATTATGGTCATAAAAACCTTGAGGATGAAATTTCTATGACTTCTTAACGATTGATGATATCTCCAATATAGAAACAATACTTCCTTTATCCTTTCATAAGGTCTCTTTTATACCATTTCAATATGGTTAAGACCATTTTCCCATGGGATTCAAGGTGTTACAGAATGGTTATCCCATAAACTCCACTTAGAATCACATAATTTTCATGATTTATATATTTTTTAATGACTTTTGAAGGTACATCCACCTTTTCTAAGGGATAACAACATGTACACACACCTTTGATGATACATAATAACATGTGTATTGTTAGGAAGGATTTTTGAGTTACGAATAGAGTGTTATCAAGATAAAAATGACTTGGGTGTAAGGGATTGCGGACAAATAAAAGAATATAATTATATTAGGGTGTCAAAAGATGTTATAGAAGATGCCCCCTAATGTCTGAGGTTAGAATGAGAGCTAATGGATGAAATACATTACAATATCATAGAGGAAGCTATTGAGTGGGGCTAGGTGAAGTGCATCAGACTTTGGATCAGGAAAGTACCTACAACAAAAACAAAAGTATCATATGAGTCTCTTCCCAAGGAAGGCATACCCATGCTCAGAAGTGGAAAAACATGGCTACTAAATCAAGTGAATCTCTTGAGAAATTCGATGATGAATAAAATCATGGGTGATTTCACTGTCGATGAGGATAATATTTTTTTTTTCTTGATATAGCCACTTAATTTAAGGGTTTGGGGAGTTGAGATACCCATGAGAGAATGTAGAGAGATGAGAGGTTCAAACTGACTTGGATCATAGGGAGGAATGGTATCGTTGGCATGGGGAAGTGATTAAGGAGGTGAGACATAACCTTCATCTTTAGAAATGTCCTTGGAAATGGCCATAAATATATTTTTCTCCTTACATTTGTGCCCCAAAAAGTATTTTTAATCACAATTGTAGTAGAGACCCTTAAGTTGTCGTTCAACCATTTCTTCCCTGGTTGATTTATGGACCTTAAGAGGAGGGGAAGGAGGAGTTGGTCTAGTGGGGAAAGAATGTTGAATAAAATATGTCTTTTTTATTTGAGTAGTGACCAACTTCTATGTTTCCTTGTCTTAGTGAGTGGCTTCAAGCTAGGTACGAGGGAGAGTCATTAGGATGTGAGCTTGGATGTTGTCCTTGAGGCCACTAATAAAGAATTCATGGAAGAAGGTGTTTGGCATACATTTAGTGTTGAAAGCCAATTGCTCAAAAGATAATATGTAGTCTTCAATTGTACTAGATTGTTTAAGCTTGGTCAAATGTCCCAAATGATGAGTATCTACATCAAATTATTTAGAAACGTGTGCAACAAATTGGGTCTAAGAAATATAACCTTGATGGGAGTTTTTACACCATTTCCACCATTGCTAGTGTATTTTATCCAAATAGAGGAAATTGACACAAAGTTTGATTAAGTCATCAGTGATGCCATGTAATGAGAAATAATGTTCCATTTTAGTGACCCAAATAGTGGGGTTTGAACCATCAAATTTATTCACCTCGAATTTAGGAAGATGCATGTCACAAGAAAATAAGTTATAAAAAAAGGCCATGAAATGTGATGATTTCACTCCCTCTTGGTGGACAAGTTGTTCCAAGGAACGAGGGCCCTTGAGTTGAGTAACAAGTGTGGTCAATAAGTTCATCTTGGAATTCAGATGGTGAAGGCTGGAAAGCTTGTAATTAATGGTATTAATGTTGGATGTAACTTGATTCAAATTTTGATTGGTCTGAGTCAAGGAGTCTTCCAGGGAAGACAATTTGTTGCCAAAGTATTGGTTGTGGATGGCCATCGGAGGATATAGGTAAGGTAGTAAGAGGGCTGGTGGGTCCACATAAAAAGGATTATGAAATATGGATACCACTACGATCAAATTTTTGTGAGGAATCTAGTGAGATAAGTCCCAAATGAGGGTGTTTGAGAGGGTGGGTGGGTCCACACAAATAAATGCTTATGAAAGAGGGATACCACGAGGAGAGGAATATAGTGAGATGGGTCCCAAATAAGGGCACTTCTGGGTCCACTTATACTCATTTTTTTTTTAACTTCTGTAGAGTTATACTCCTGTCTAAATAATATTGTAGCGACAAAATTCCTAAATTCTTAATATTGAAGATTATGTAGGAATTTCACAGCCTGGCTGCAAGAAGCATAGTTTCCCAATTTGGATGTGAAAATTTTTAACATTGTTTCTGTTATGGAAGTAAGGGTTAGGGTTTTTAGGGTTCCTAAGGAGAAGATATTTCCCTATGTTAAATCTAGTGTTTTAAAAACCGGTGAACTGGAACCAGAACTGATTGGTTTTACTTGTTTTATGGTCGACCAGTTCAAACTGGAAAAATAAACCGAACTGGGCAACTTGTTTATGATTAAACTGACTGGTTTGGTACCAAACCGGTCAGTTTGATACCAAACCGACTGGTTTCATCATAAACTAGTCGGTTCGGGCCCTAAAACCTAAAACCACCTAAAAGAAAAAACCTAAAACCTAAGATCCCCTAAACCCTAATTCTAGTCTATAAGAAACTCTCACTCCCCTCTAAGTGCCTCACGCCTCTCTTATTCAACATTTGGGAGCATTTAGATGATGAATCTAAGGATGAGTTCAATTCTGAGTCAGATATAGATGATGATGTGAAGGGAAAGGATGATTATGCCATTTCTACTTCTAGTAGTAGTGATGATTGATTGTTGATCAATGAGATGGTGACTTGTAGTCTTGACTCTTGTTAGTATGTTATTTGATGTTGTAGAGGCCATTTAGAGCGTTCTCGATTATGTATTTATGTTTTGATCTCTAGATATGTATTGCACTTGGTGTTGTTTTGATATATTCATGAGCATACTTTGGATATGTTGTCTCTAATTGTCTCTAATTCTATGGAAATTAAACCTTAAAAATATATATTTTTTTGTTAAAATTTAAATATTTTATGTATTTAAAAAAAAATGGTTCATTGAAATCGGTTTGACTAGTTCATTATCAGTTTTGGTTCTGGCTCTGGTTTTTAAAACTATGGTTAAATATCTGTTATATACTTGTAGGGTCCAATAGTAGTACTCAAACCAATATCTCAAGGATCTAACTAATGAGGGTTAAATGTACCCTTAGTCGTGCTACCCGATTACCTATGTACGCAAGAGTATTCTTCCTAAGTTTTATTCTTGGTGCCACTATAAAAACCAGGTGGTTAAATGGTTGAGATATTGTTAGGATATTTAGACACTTAAGAGTTAGTTAATATCAACTTCGTCTAATGTGTATTTAAGTAAAAGTGTGTTTCTTAGAGTGTTTATTTAGTATGCATTAATATGCATTTGTAGTAACTAGGTAATTTGACGTTCACGATATTTTCTCGACATAGAGTGATCTGACAATTCATATTATGCACAATCTCAATGACTACATTGATTATGCCAAAGGCATTCTTTAAGGGTAGGTTTATCTTGCCCCTTCGTCATCTGTTTTCACCGTATAAAAAGGTGCCATGTGCATATACTTACAACGTATCAGCAAATGATAAGTGTGTTTGTCAACCGGATAGCTCCAACCTCCTTCCTCCACCGCCTTGTTGCACCACCGCCCTTATCATTCCTCTTAGATATGCAAGCCTATAAGGAGTATGGCCCGTTGCATTTGAGTTGTTTTATGATTTTCTTGGTTTTTGTTTGCAAAGGCTCTACAAATTAGCACGACGCTGAGATGCTCACTCCTCATCTCTGCAGCGATGTCAAACCTTGGATCACTGAGCTCACTCTACTAAGAAACAATGGTCTGGTCGAAGCCTCCAGATTACACAAGCCCTAAGTCCGCAGACACTACGAGCACATTGACAGACGTCGAGTGTCCCACCAACATGACCACCAGACCATGGAGGGAGTCGAGAGGTTGGAAAGGGTTACATTTTGTGTGGAGAATTTTAGGCTGTCCCTGTGCCCCAGTGGTACATGATACTATGGACCTCCAGCCTATTCACAGTGTGGATCTTAAAAAAACTGATCGAACTAACCCAAAATGACATAACACAAATTGAAATAGAAGAGAACTATGTGTCTTACTACCCTGGTAGACTCTTTAACTATGAGAGTGGTCACGTCATCACAGGAGACAACAACTTTCCAAGCCTTGTGCACGCAACTCTTGATGTCGTTTCTTATTTCAAAGGCTTTCTCTTTCAGCGATAGGTCCATACAGATCCACCTCACCATATATGAAAGATTGATTGTTGAGTCTGCAATCGATAGGAGAAATAATAGAGTCAAAGCCCTACTGGAAGAAGCCCTGCGATTGAAAATCTGTCAGCAATAATCTCAAGGAATGACCATAGATTTCCTCAGAAAATCCAGCATGTCGAATTGCAAGAAATTTCTTTGTGGTATTGAAGGGGATAAATTCGTCTCCCTGTGAAGGTTTGAAATAGGATTGGAAGATTCGAGACAATTCACATTTTTGGGTTCGAAATAGGCTTGGAAGATTTGAGACAGTTCACATTTTCCTTGTTGACTCCTACACCCTTTTCTGGCAGCTCTCTGTTCACATTTTCTAGAAATAATACTTCTGAAAGTGAGAATAATACTTGAGGGTAACCTAAAAATCATGGAAAACATATTATAGGAAGAAAATAATATGTTTCTTTGTACCTAGAACCGAGGTCCGTTTAAACCATCTAAGAACGTCAAATTGCGATTTGTGACTTGTTTCTTTGTGAATCCATTGTTGCATATCCGTAGGATTGAGACTATTGAGGGAGCTCTAGACATGGTGGTCATGATATTGAGTGTATCGGGCACCAATCAACCTGAAACTTATGTTGCGCCTTAGCTAAGGAGAACGGGAAGAGGAGTATTTATGATGAATAGACTGGGCAATGGTGGGAATGTCTACCTCCTTTCATGATCACTCCACCTTCTTCATGGGGATGATCCATCTGATTCATATCCAGACCCCAAATAATGAGGCATCTGCATAACCACATGATTTGTCCTTCCAAGATCTACCATTGGATTCCACAAGGCATGCATGCAACCACTTTGAAAGGACGTCGACGCGTGTTTCTTTTGCGCCTGTCTGGATGACCATCTATGAAAAAAATATAAAATATAATTTATAATGCATCAATAATATCCATGAGTCATGCCATGAGTTACAATCGAATTTTACCTTGATTCTTGAAAATATATTAATAAAAGAGGATGAAGTTGATATCCGAATAAATATGATTTATTCAAAAATACTTATTTAACTTCATGTGAGTGGAGAAAATCTTGGATTTATTATGTTGTTGCTTTATGGCATTTGTTTACAAAGACATGTCAATTTTTTCCAGTCACCATGTAGCGATTGAGGGAATATAGATTATCTCTCTTCAGAAGATCTTTCATGATTGAAAATAGAGCCTATGTCCAAGACTGGCAGTCGAATTCTCTAATGTAATAGGGAAGTAGGAGGGAGATCATAATGTAGAGTCTATAGTGGGTTTTGGGTATTTAAAGAAGTTGTTGAGATTTATGCTCCTGAGCATTGGATGTCTAAGCCAACGTTTTTATAATGGAGTATTTTTCCAATGCCTCAAATTCTCATAGGGATCAGTTATATGACCTTGAACTACATGGTACATGGTATCTTGATGAGAAATATTAAACCTAATTAAATGCTCTTCCATTCTTTCTTTTCCTTTCTGTATTTTTTGAGGTAATCTCTTTAGTGTTCTATGAGGCCATTTCTTTTCCTTTGATGTATTTTTTGAGTTGTTCTCTTTATTTTTCAACTAAATTCATATTAAAATCTTCTTCATCTCTCCCAAGTCATCCCTTCCTTTTGAATAATAGAGCATTTATTCATTACCGTGGCTGAGGCCATCTCATAAACCAAACCAAGTAGATAATTTTCATGAAGGGATTGTTTGTAGTTACCAGATCTCTCTTTAACATTTTAAGTTTCCATATTTTCAAGATTCGTACCTAATAAAAGATAATTTCTTAGCTCTTATATTTTCCTTCTTTAATTAAAAGAAATCTCATAGAAAGGATCCTCTACAATTACAAAGACTTTTCAAGACTTATTAATTATTTTGGCTCATGAATATCTCAAGAACCATAAAATTTGTAATTAACTATCAGCGAGAATTTTGATACAAAAAAAAACCTGCTTAGAAACCACATGCATGGTTATAAAGAGCATAAACAAGAGACTCAACATGCTAAAGCATAAAACCATAATTTTTTCTCTTCAAACAATCAATGTTTTCTAACAAATTGGTGGCTGACATATCTTTCTTTATATGTGATCCAGAACATATTTGCAGAATGAAATGAATATAGATTATTATCAAAATATTCTTAACAAAGAATAATAGATATACAATAAAAATGGTTTCTATTCAATAAGGAAATAAGTTGAAACTGTAAAATACATTGGAAACAAGCTTGCTATAATGATGGTGCCTTATCTCTGAGAAGAGATGTGACGATTGTGCTCATTTGCAAGAAGATGATTACAATGAGGCCCTGAAGGCCTTTCTTACAATAAACAGGAATGTCAAAAACCCTATACATCCAAAAAATCTAACCCTAGGAGATGAAGTGCCAAAATTCATGTGAGCCCCATTTGGGTAAGTTAGTACATCACCTTCTCGGGGTCGTAACTTTTGCATACGATCTTCTTTTTAGGCGCATGATAGCCGATTGGAAAGGTATATCCGAGGACTAAAAATTTTGATGATATCTATAAAAGGTCATTTTTACTGCGACGAGCCCTAAAAAATGACCCCTCAAGTCAGGGACCCGAAAACTAGAGAACAAATTAACAAACTAGAAAATTGCCAAAATGAGCCAGTTGGAATAGGTGGGAGGCCACCGACATCCATCTGGATCAATCCTCCCCCCTTAGGAAGAAATGGTATCCATTATGTTGAGTTCCCCCATCAGAGCGAGGAAATTTTTGCTAAAATTTCAGTCATCCACATTGATCATAAGCCACTGCAGTTCATGCAGACATAAGGAAATACGATGAAATTGTAAAATGCAGTAGAAACAAGCTTGCTAGAATGGTGGTGGCTTATCTCTGAGAAGAGATGTGATGATTGCGCTCATTCACAGTAATATGATTACAATGAGGCCCTGAAGGCCCTTTTTACAATAAACAAGAATGTCAAAAACCATAGATATCAACAAAACCTAACCCTAGGATATGAAGCACCAAAAGTCATGTGGGCCACATTTGGGTAAGTTAGTACATCAACTTCTCGGGGTCATAATTTTTGCATATGATCTTCGTTTTAGGCACACGATAGCCTATTGGAAAGGTCTATCCGAGGAATACACATTTTTCTTCTATCTTTCAAAGGTATCTTTGACCATGGTGATCCATAAAAAAAGTTGTTTAGGGCCTCAAAATGGCCCTGCAAGTCAGGGACCCGAAAACTAGGGAAAAAACTACCAAATTGGAAAACTGCGAAAATGAGCTAGTTGGAATAGGTGGGAGGCCACCAAAATCCATCTAATTAAACATGCCCAAGCTTATGGGTTGTAAAAATATGGTTATGACCTAGAGAAATATTTTCCATCGCAAACCTGTGATAAATAAGTTATCAGATTAATCGAATCCTTCTGGATATAGACCGCAAGGAAAGGGTTTTGAGTCCATCAGGTTCGTAGATCGAATTCTGGGGATGCAACTGTTGGAATTTAAAGAGAGACATGGTAGTGTGGAGTTTTTTTATTGATGACCACATACAAGAGATCATTGTACATGTATATTTTATGGTTATTCAGAAACAAGTAATCAAATTAATCCAATCCCATCAACCAATCCCATCATCCTAGAAGGGATTGGATTAATCTGAATGATAACTTATTTATCACAAGTTTGCGACAAATGTTTGTTGAGCCACTGGAAGATGATTGCGATCTTTGCATCATTACTCTAGATATCCTCTAGAGTAATGATGTGGAGACCGCAACCGTATGCTAGTGGATTAACAAACATGTGGCATCTCAACACGATTGGGAGGGTCGAAACAATTAATATAGAATATTCATATAAATAAATGATAAAAGTAGTAAATTTTCGTGAGAAAGACTAGTGCAGGGGAGAAAACGGGAAATGAAATTTGACTAACCATGGTGTTTCTTCACTTTTCATGAAAATAAATAAATATGGCGTCACATTACAATGATGCCAAATAAATAAATATGGCCTCACTTTACAATGATGATGAATAAATAAATATGGCCTCACAATATGTCTCTGGGGAAAATAAATTGGTATATAGATTCAATTCTTATAAGATGGTGGATATATACCAAAGTATAATCTATAATGTCAGAATAATTTAATTGACTATCCATTGTTTGGGGAGTTCTTGAAAGAATAGTTAAATCCATATTTTCTGATTATAGATATAGATTCCAAGTCATTGGCTAATGCAACACCAATCCATTGAACTACACCATTCACTTTTTCCATTGAAATATTAACAAGGTCATCAACCAATCCATCAATATGTGGAATGTCCTTACCCTTATATGCATCCTTCTTTGACTTGTACAAGCTAGGATTTATGTTTTGAGTGTTGAGCCTCACCAACTCAAAATGAGAACTAAAGTAAAAGCAATGAATGCCTATTGAATGGCTTGCAGTTCCCATTTGATATCTGAACAAATTCTTGCTTGAAAGTTATCTATTAGGTAGTTTTATTTTTAGATTTAGATACTATAATCATTGCCAAATCATTTTGTCAGTGGGGATTGATACTTGCATGCCAAATTTATTTAAGCGAATACATTGTAATTTATGAGAGAGGGTGATGAATGGTATTTTCATCCTGGAAATATTTTATTTTTATTGTAATTTTATTTTCATTTTTTAATTATTTTTAATATCATACTAAAATTCTAAAAGTATGTAGATATAATACTAAATATCATACTCAGAGTAGGTAGGCCCCACAATACCATGTCCATATCTTATGATATGCAGGCCACCACAACCATGGCTAAAATACTTTGCAAATTTTAACTGATAAAATTATTAGTCTTTAGGCAAGTAGCCTATTTCTCTGTTAATTAGTTTTGTGTTTACCAAGTGGTAGGACTGTTTTGTTTAGTGAAACACACATTCTTACACCTGACAATGCAAGTGACATACAACATACACACATGCTTACACCTAGAAATGAAAGTGACATACATCATACATTCACCATATTCTCACATGGAATTAAAAATTACTATCCAAGTGCACATTATTTGACTATACACTTTGACACGTGATATTAAAAATAACTATCCAAGTGTCTATTATGTGTCTGGTTCCTTTCCTGGTCGAGTCGACGAACATGAGTGAAAGAGAAGCATATAGTTTGTGGTAGTATGAAGCCTAACTTGTTCTTCCTTTCATCTAGTTGGTATTTTGAATCCGGCCAGTCGATAAGCGCTCGGGGTACTCTTTTGTTTATGTCCAACTCTATATGAAAGAAATTCCATCACACTTGAATTAGTTTTGAACAAGTCACCCACCAATTCCACCTCGAGGTTCAAAATCAATATGCATGGCGGTGAATCAAGGTTTGGATTGGCCTCTATCAAGAGAGAATTTTCAACAACCGTGTTGCGCCCTCAACAATGGATCTTTGTATCACCGGAATGGCCCAAAAATTTGGACTCCATGGCACTTGAGTATTTCGAAAACGGTAGTTAATAGGTGGCGTTTTCCATGTTTCATGTTCATCCTCGTCCCCCCTTTTCTTCAACTTTCAAGTGGTTCAGTTTTACCTAAGAGGTTGTCCTAGTTGTATTCACCCATCAAACCTCAACCTTCATTGCAAGAAGGGATGCACAACGAACAACCTTCGTTACAAGAAGGTCCAAACAACAAACATGTGATATATGTGGTCTTCTTCCTTCTAGTCTACCCTTTAATTGGCTTTTCGTAGTTACAAACCCTTACAAAGTGTTACAAGTGTCGTTGCAAAGGCTCTGTTCTCTACATTCCATTATGAATTTTTCCTCGTCTTTGACCTTGAACCCTTTCCCTTTCCAACCCCCCTACGTGATATCAATATTTCCCATCTTTTGTCACAAGACTTAAAAACCTTAGTTTTCTTCCTAAGAGAAAGATTATCATTTTCCCAAGATCTAGCAATACTTTAATTCATGTGAAAATTTAAATTGACACCAAAATATACAACTCTGATGTTTACATGTTTACAATTCTCACAATAATGTAACCATATTTAGTTTTTGAACTCATTGCATATTTAAAATATAATGTGATGAATATCTAGGTCTTCCCTTTTTTGAGCAAATATATATAATTTATCTTACAAATGATTAATGTAAAAATAGTTCTATCTAACACCAATGACATGGTTTTGTATTTATTTGCTATTAATGATGATAATAAAAGTTGTCATCTATTTTATTGCATTTTCATATCAAATTGTAATTATATGATATCTAATTTTTTTTTTTTTTAACAATATACATGGAGAACATTATACACTATTCATTTCTCTATATTATCTTTGTTTCATTGATATTTCTCTCACTAAATATTATGATGGTCATAAAAACATATTTTATTTAGTTTTTTTCGGTGTTCCCTTTCCCCCGCTTTGGGGGTATGCTAGTGTGTATATTAACACCAGATTGTTCCATGATCTCTATTTAAAGAGCATGGAGGGTAATTTTCTGATGATTGATTGTGAGAAACTATCTTATAAATCTCTTTGCGATATTTTATTTTGCATTAATAAATTGTTCCAAGTGTCCATGTTGGCTAGGGTCGTGGATGTTTCTCCGTTGGGGTTCTACCACATCAAAACATCAACGTGTTGATCTTTGATCTAGTTTTTTGAGTGGTTACTGAAGGTATTTGTCCTATGTTGGATTACATGTGTTGTCGAACATGGTATCAGAGCTCATTTGAAGAGTCACTCCCAATGTAGATCAAGATCGTGAATATTTTTTTTTCACATCTCTTATTTCTTCCATTTCCTTACATTTCTAGGATGAGAGGACTATTCCATTGTGTCTGGAATGATCATTTTAGTCATGAATGATTTTATTTTCACTCAAAAAGGTTTCCATTTTCCAAATATACGGCCAGTTCAATGAGATCTAGAGGTATAAAGCTCAAATATGCCCATTTAAAAAAAAATGTAGAGATAAATTTTGGTTTCTTGTTTTGTTATTTCCCGACTGTTATTCTTTTTGTTCTATGTGTTATGTTTTCCCTGTGCCCTATGCGATATCGAAAAATCATAAACAGAGAGGAATGGGTTTTTTTTGTTTTGCGTTGTCTCTTTGTTGTGTGCTCTGTGCTATTTTAGTAAATCAAAATTACAGGGAAAAGTTGCATTTTTTGAGTAAGCTAACTGAGATCTAACCCTAGTTGTCAACAAGAAGCAAAAAAATATTCTTGTATGAAAATAGTTCTTTATGGGCATTCTCTCCAAGGTCATCTTCCACAACAACACCCCCAATCCTCCTTCTAAACAATATAATATCTTTTGCACTAGCTCACTTGGTTAAAAATTGGTTTATTAAGTAAGAGGTCTTGAGTTCAAGTCTCTTTTCAGTTACTTTTTGAAAAATTTCATGAATCCATTGTAAAATGTATTTCTCTTAATTTATAAAAGTGAATCAGTATAAGAAGCTTTAATATATTTTTTTAAGTTATTTATTTTTCATGCAACTTTCATTTATAAAGTAACTTTATTGTAAAGTGATCCCTGCCTATTCTATAAAAGTGGGTAACTTCTTAAGAAACGTATTTGTAGAAGTGAGGTTATTAGGTGGGGTGTCACCACGTGGATCTTTGGTTATCGTTCATGCCATTTTTTCAAAAGGGCATAACTTTCAAATCTAAAGTCCAAGTTCAGTGATGGTTGTTTTTTAAACAACCTATTTTTTTTGAGATCTTTCCATCCAAACCATCAATTTAATATTTTTCTACATATTTTAATATGGTATATCCTAGTAATCTTTTTCTTACCAATACCAATTACTTCTCATGGAAATCCCATATGGAGGATGTATTAAGAAGTAAATGATTGTACCATATTACCTTGGGAAAAGAGATAGAACTCATTGATGATGAAAATAAAATCAAATAGGCCAATAAGAATGATGAAGTACATGGAATGATCGAAATGTCCATCTCTCCCAATTTAAGGTTTCACCTTCAAGGAATTGATGACCTCGATGATGCTTGGGAAAATCTTGAAACCGTGTTTGGTAAACACAATATTATTCGAGCCCACTAGTTGGAGAATCAGTTATTGACCTTAAGTCCAAATGATTTTACTTGCATTGAATATTACTTATCTAAGTTAAAAACACTTAGACTCTTACGTATATAATGAAAATAAGTTTTTTCGGAAGATCGATGCATATATGTCATTCTTGCTAAGATTGGTAGTGCATATCCTATTTTTGTATATACATTGTATGCCACTAGAGAAGCTCCAGGGAGTTTTTATAAAAAAAACTCTCTTGAGTCCTTTAGTGATGCTATTATTTGAGATAAATATAAACTTCTTCAACTTGGATTGATTAACACTAAAAGTACATCCAACAAAGCCTTAATGACCCAATATAAATATAAATAACATAATATCAAGAAGCAACATCCTTGCCACAACAACAAGCAAAACAAGGGTCCCAAATCCTCTCAACAAACTTCCTCTCCTAATGGTGTCAAAGGAGAAAAATCTAAAAGTAGGAAGACAGGTGACAAACATTGCAACTTTTGTGGGAAATATGGTCATGAGAAATCCAAATGTTTTAAGAATATGGAAGATTTAGAAGAAACAATGAAGAAGCACAACATCAATATTGATTCTACTTCTTATTCTTCTTCTTGTCATGGAAATGCACTTTTTTCTCTTGGATTCTCCTTTAATGCAACTTATACTTCTTATTATGATGAGTGGCTTATTGATTATGGAGCATCTTATCATGTGGCTAAGGATAAAGCCACATTTCTTCTCTAAATGAATAAAACACCAAGAAAATATTTGTTGGTGCTGATATATATGTTAGTTTTGTAGGATCTGGAATAGTTCAGGTAGATGATGGTCCTTTGAATGATGTATTATTTGTTCTGAGTCTTTCTTACAACCTTCTATCAGTATATCAAATCACTCATTTAGGTGAAGGTAAAATCATAGAGTTTTCACCTCACCAAGTTGTAATAGAGGATCTAAAAGATCCTAAGAATGTTCTTGCAACTATAATTGTTGATGATATTACTGTTGAAATGGATACTTGACATTGAAGGGGGGGGTGAGTCAATATTAACTTTCTTAACAATTAGCAGTTACTTTTTATATTTTATTGATTACCACAATGAATTAATAATGAATTGTATGTAAAATAAATTATATAAATATATTTAACATCAATTACAAGGTTTATAAAGAGTAGTGAAGGACACCAATCCTCTTTAGAGCACCAAATATAGGAGACACCAATCCCCTTCTTCAGGGAACCAACCCTAGGAAGCACCAACTTCCTTGTCTTTAGGGAACCAACCCTAGGAAACTCCAACTCCCTTGTATTTAGGGCACCAACCCTGGGAAGCTCCAACTCCCTTGTATTTAGGGCACCAACCCTAGGAAGCTTCAACTCCCTTATCTTTTACAATTTTCTTAGTAAGGATATGAATCCTTCCATTCTCCTCCCTTCCACCCTTACTACATAAGTATATTTATCTTTCCTTCCTAGAATTTTCTTTTGCTTTTGAGCTTCTGATCTAGACTATAGAGATGCCTTATTCTTACCACTCTTTTTTGTTTATATACTCTTCCAATTGGTGTGAGATATGAAACATTGTGTCCCTTTGTTCGGACCATCGTACCTCTTCATTTTAACAGTAACAGTAATCACTATTATTATTCAAACATTATTGTTTAATGCTTTTAACTTAGTGACTGTGCCATTCGCAAATCAATCACAGGTATGGATCAATTTCTTTTTAACTTGATTCCATATCTATGAAAATAGTGTAGAAACCAAGTTCTGCAAAGGTGCTTCCTTCAAACCATTTCTATTTGACCACAGGCGCAGAACCATGGGCTTATTAATTTAAGCATTGTCTTCTTCTTTCGCCATTTTCCTTGTATCCACCATGTGTCTAGTGTTGGGACCGTGTTCTTCGGTAATTCATCCTTCGGGACTTTAGGACTTTGCAACTTTTCAAATCTCCTGAATCAGATTTTTCAAAATAGATCGGATGATCAATATTCAATCCTCCATTTAGATGTACGATCCAGGCTTATCATAGGCCTTTCAAGGAAATCATCGGTCATGAATTGATCAACAATTGAATGGAAGGTTCTCGTTCATTTCGGAACTTCGGGACTGTGGGCTTTTGCTGGTGGTGAAACTCCCAAAGTAAAAATCTAGGAGTGACGTAACTTGCTCACGTCACTTGATGATATGGCATGGGCCGAGTGGTTGCCATGTGTCACTCAGATTCGTGATTTAGATGTACATGAATTATCGATTTCATCTTGACACTTGTCATTATATAACTGTGTTCTTTCTGACATGGTCTATTGACATAGATCTCCCAATGTCATACATATTTTTCTCCTTGATCTAATAGTTAGGATACTTCCCGAAATGTATCTTAGATCGATGGCTGAGACTGACTTCAAAACTTTAGCCTTCGGGTAACTGGATTTCTCCACTTCCCAGTTCATCCGAAGTGATATTCCCTGAAGTGTAATCTCCTCACAACTTTTAACCCAAAATGAATGTTGTTCGTTGATCATGATCTTAGATCGATGACTTGATCAGTCTATGATGCTACTTTGCCTTGGTTTAAATGCAACGACTCTTCTTCTTCGCTTATCCTATCCTTCCACTTTAAAATGATCCAATGACTATCGGGAATTCACATATTTGATATCTCAGCCCTTTTTCCTTGCTTATCCTATCCTTCCATTTAAAATGATCCAACGACTATCGGGAATTCAGGTATTTGAAATCTCAACCCTTTTTCCTTGTTTATCCTATCCTTCCACTCAACTTGATCCATCCATCGAGAATGGTCCCAAAGTAGATCAATGATTAGGAATGATTGCAGGGTCCCAACTAGCACGACATTTAAAACTATTCTCGAGCTCTGGAATGGAAAATTGTTCATTGGTAGTGGAACTGATGCCAACCATAGATCTATTTGGTGGGTGACAATCAATGGTCTAGACTACTTGCGGGATTGGAATTATCATGTTGTTTAATTCTCCCTTCGTGCTCCATAATCAATCCCTGCCCTTGATCTGCGCTTGCATATCCGACGATCATGACCTAATATGATCATTTGGTGGATCAACCATAGTCTTTGATCTTTGATCTATAATATATGACGGTCTAGAATAATTGTGGGATTGGAAATAACACATTATTTAATTCTCCTTTCGCTCAACATAATCTATCCCTGTCGTTGATCTAGTGCTTGCATATCAACGATCTTGATTTGATTTGATCGTTGACTAGTCCTCCAACAATCCTTCTCTTGTAATCTAATGGTCTAGACTAATTCTGGGATTGGGAATAACAAGCTATTTAATTCTCCTTTTTCTCTCTGCAATCCCTCCATGTCATTGATCTGGCACTTTCATATTCAACAATCTTGACTTGATATGATCATGTTTCTATAATGTGCTTTCCCTTATGAGTTTCATCGTGTCATCTCTTATGAGATTTGATCTTCATTCGCTAACCCTCCTGAGCTTCATGTGCATCATCGGTTATTGAAATCAATGACAGTATGTCCAACACTCCCCCCCTTTATCATTGAGGGCAACACTCTAACTTCATGCATACTCCCCCTGTGATGATGTTTTTCTCTATGAAGTTACTCTCCCCCTTTGAAATCAATGGCAAATGGTTGCTCCCCCCAGGGTAATTCTCCCCTGACCATTTGATTTTTAAGGAGGTTTTTGAAGTACTCCTAATTTCTTTCAGAGATTTTCAAAAGTACTCCTGGGTAGAGGTTTTATGAAAATATATGCAATTTGTTTTTTGGTGTCTACATGCACTATTTTGACCACCTTTTGGGTAACCTAATCTCTTAAAAAATGGTATTTGATTGTTATGTGTTTATTTTTAGAACACATCACCTGATTTTTAGAGATGCTTATGGCACTAGTGTTGTCACAGTTAATAGTAATAGGATTGTTATATTTTATTTGTAGGTCTTCTAAAGTTTGTTTCATCCAAAGGACTTGTGTGCAACATGATGTAGCAACAATGTATTATGCCAATGTTATATAAAGAGATGTGGATGTTTGTTTCTTTCTTTACCATGCCACTAGACATTTTCCCAAGAAAAATGCTCCTACACTGGTGATTTTTCTATCATCTATGGTACCTTCCCAATCAGCATCAGTTTATGCAGTTAGGTTGAGATTTTTATCTTTTGGATAGCACAATCCAAGTTCTAGGGTGCCTTGAAGGTATCTGAATATTCTTTTTATTGATTTTAAGTGAGTTTGTCTAGGTGCAGATTGAAATATCCCCACAAGTCCTACAACCTGCATGATGTCAGGCCTCGTTGTTGTTGAGTAGAGTAAACTTCTAATCATTGATCTATACATTGTTTGATCCACTTTTGGTGAGTCATCTTCTAGACTTAGCATACATCTAGTGACCATGGGAGTAATCATGGGTTTATTGTCTTCCATTTGAAATTTCTTCAACATGCATTCGATATATTTGGTTTGTGAAACAAAAATTCCATTTTTTGTTTGATTTTCTTGTAAACCTAAGAAACATGAAAGTTCTCCCAGCATAGACAATTCAAACTCTTCTTGCATTTTAGTTGCAAATTTTCTTCTTAATGTAGTGAGATTACTAAGAAATATGATGTCATCTACATATACTACCACAACAATCATGTTTTGATCCTCAATTTTGATATATAGGTTGTTCTCAGTAGTCCCTCTCTTGTATCCCTATTTTTGTAGATGTTGATCAAGCCTTAAGAACCATGCTCTGGGGGATTTTTTAAGACCATACAGGGCCTTTTTAAGTTTGCACACATAGTCCTAGTTTTCTGATAAAATGAATCGTTATGGTTTCTCAACGTAGAATTCTTCTTCTAGTGTTCCAAAGGAATGATGATTTGAAATCCATCTGATAGATTTTGAAATCTTTGAAGCATGCAAATTCTAGGAACATTATGATGGCCTCAAGTCTTTCTACAAGAGTGAAGGTTTCTTCAAAATCAATAACTTCTACTTCCCTTGTAGACTAATTTGTCTTTGTTCTTTATAATTTCCCCATTTTCATTTATTTTTTATTGAATATCCACTTAGTTCTTATCACATTCTTGTTCTTGGGTCTTGGAACTAGTTCCTAAGGAAGATTCTTTTCTATTTGATCTAGTTCTTCATTCATTGATTTTATCCAATATTTACTTTTGACAGCTTCTTTAACGGACTTATGTTCAATTAAGGATAACATTGCTTGTTCTAAGTCAAAGTCTAGTTTCCTTCTTGTTTCTACTTCTACAATTTTATCTCCAATGATTTGGCTTTTAGGATGATTCTTCTGAACTCTTTTTGATGGAGCTCTTGGCAAGGGCGTTTTTTCATTGTCTTCTTCATCAATGTGTGGTTCATTTTCATGTGTTTCATCATCATTTTATTGTTGAGATTCTACATCATCCTCCTCTTGTTTAGATTTTATATCATCATCTTCTTGTTGATATTTTTTATCAAAGCCTTGGGATATGCCCTTTTATAGATCATCTATTTTTACATTTGCACTTTCCACTATTTTTAGTAGTCTGAGATTATAACATATGTATGCGTTTTTATTCGATGAGTATTTTAAGAATATTCCTTCATCAGATCTTGGGTCAAACTTTCCTAGGTTATATTCATCATTCTTTATGCAACATTTACTTCCAAAAATTCTAAAGTGTTTTACAAAGGCTAGACTCCCAAACCATAGTTCATAAGGTGTTTTTTCATGATTGGGTCTCAACTGAGCTCTATTAAGTATGTGAATTGCCGTGTGGATTGCATATCTCCATAATTTTTCTAGAAGTTTGGCTTCATTTAGCATAGCTCTTGCAACTTCTTGAATTGTTATGTTTTTCCTTTCTACCACTCCATTTTGTTGAGGAGTCTTAGGAGATGAAAATTGTCTTTTCATACCATGGTTTTCACAGAATTGAGTGAACTTTTTAGAGGTGAATTCTCCTCCATTATTTGATCTTAGACATTTAATTTTGAGATCTGTTTCATTTTCTACAAGAGATTTAAATGTTTTTAATTTCTCAAAGGCTTATGATTTTTCTTTTAAAAAGAAAACCCAATTCAGTCTTGTGTAATCATCAACAATGAACATAAAATAATGTTCACCATAAGTGCTTTTGGTTCTGGTAGGTCCACATAGATCTTTGTGAATAATATCTAATGGTTTTGTTGTGCAGTGTTCTTTTGTTTTGAACCTAACTCTTGTTTGTTGTCCTATTTGACAATGTTTATAAATGGGATTTGAAGGCTTAATCATTTTTGGTAGGTCCCTAACTTCCTCTTTCTCGTTGGCTTTGATCAAGTTGTCAAAGCTAAAATGCTCCAACCTTTTATGCCATATCCATCTTTCATCTACTTGTCTTAAACAAAAGTTCTCTTATTCATATATAGTAAGGATGTACACATTACTAGATGTTCTTGGTGCGACTTCCACTAGCTTTTCAGTGTCCCTTTTCCTGATCTCACATTTCTAAGAATCAAAAGTACGTATGTGACCTTGATCATATGTTTGGATTACACTTAGGAGATTAAGATTAATTATTTATACCAGAAGTACATCTTCTGCTTTAGTTTTATTATTTCCTAACCTAACAGTGTCTTTTCCTAGTATCTTCGTTGACATGTTATATCCAAAAGTTACTTTTCCTTTTCCTTTATTTAACTTGAGAAATTTACTTTGATCTCCAGCCATGTGTTTGGAACACCCACTGTCAATATACCACTGACATCCATGATTTATTTCATATAAGGCTAATTTTCACTCGGTTTGTCTTTTCTTCCATACCTTTTGATTAATACGAATATTTATCCTTTTATCATATTTTGGAAATTTACATTCAGTGGTTTTGTGACCATAGTTGTTGCATTTTTGGAATTCACTATTGAAGTTTTGCAAAAGAGAAAATGAGTTATATTTTCTCTTCTCTGTATTGTACTCGTTATTCTTATATCTTTTGGTCATTTTTATAATTGTGTTGTCCATAAACTTTGCAGTGTATTGCCTTATGTCAAAAATTATTGCAAGTGTAACAATATCCAGTAAATATATATTTAGGGGGATTCATTATGATGATTGTATTTTTCTTGTCATTTTTTACTCTAGTAGGGAGTATTGATTTTTGTTTATGTGTAACAGATTTCAATGGTATCATTTTTGCCTAATGATCCTCTTTTTTTAATGAATTTTTCTGAGTATATGCATAACTAATTTGTTTCTTGATAGATCCTTGTAATGTAGTTGTTGAGTCTTGAGTGTATCCCAAACCAGTCTTGTTGTTTGGTGACCTTTGACTACTGAGAATTTCATCCAAGTTTTTTGAACTATTTTCAAATTGTGATCCCTTATTTTCTTTCTCAATTTCACCTTTTAGCAGCTTTATCTCAGCTTCTAGTTTCTCACATACTTGTTTCTTATCATTTAGTTGTTGTAAAATGAATTCTCCAATTTTATTAGTTTCTAGGAGATGGGAATTTAAATTACTAATAATTTGTTCTGACTCTTTCATGGTTTTGGAAACTTCCCTCTCTCGTGATTTAGTATCTTCTTTAATTTCTAGAATCTCTTCCCTTAGTACCCTATTTTGTTTTTTTTGTTTTTCTTAGTTCTTCAATCACACTAAGGATTTCTTCTTCTAAGTTTAATTCTTCTTCATCTTCTGAATGAATATCATACTGAGTTTTTATCCCCATAAATAGAATCTCTGGTTCATATTCTTCATTTTCTTCTGATGACCTACTATCTTATTGGGTAAAGAACGTTTTCTTTTTCTTGTAGAACTTCTTTTTATTACTAGTTTTGGTTTTCTTCTGCTTTTTTAAGGTTCTTCCCTCATCACTTTCCTCCTGCTTAGGATAGGGACACTTATTGGAAAAGTGTCCAATTTTTCCACAGTTAAAACATATTAGAGGAATCTTCCCTTTCTATTTCCCTATCCCTATCTTGAGTTTCTTTATGAAGTTGGAAGTTTCCTCATCAGATATATTTGATAACTCATCATTGGTCTTTTTCTCCTGCCTCATTTTATATTCTTTAAAGGCCATTTCATTTTTTGATGATTTGTCATTCCCTGTTCTCATTTCATATGCTATAAAAATTCCATGGAGCTGATCAACTGTGAGTGTGTCAAGATCAGACCTATCTTCAATTGTAGAGATATTGGCATCATATCTCATAGGTAATGACCTTAGTAGTTTTTTCACAATAGGTTTATCTTCAAGTTCTTCTCTTGCTGCTCTGATTGAATTGACAACTTCATCTACCCTATGAAAGTATTCAACAATGTTTTCTTCTTCTTTCATTTTCATATTTTCAAATTGAGTTCTATAGGTCTGTAGTTTGGCTTCCATGACTTCATCATCTCCTTCATAAACAACCTCCAAATTGTCCTAGATTTATTTGGCTGATTTACAATGCATAACCTTCACACATATGGAATTAGTCAACCCTCCTAGAATTCTATTAACTGCTCTTGAGTTGTCATTATAGATTTTATTTCCTGCAACGTCTTTGGGTGGAGCAGTTGGTGCAGTGTAACCATCTATAACAAATTGCCAGATATCAAAACCAAGAGCCAACATGAAATTTTTCATTCTTACCTTCCATAGGGCATAGCCTCCTCCATTGAACAACGGTGCTTTGTTGTTAGAAATTCCCTCTTGTTGATCCATCTTCAGGATTTACCTTTTAGTTGTTAGACTGTGTTGAAATCACTTGCTCTGATACCAATTATTGAAATGGATACTTGACACTGAGAGGGGGGGGTGAATCAGTATTACCTTTTTTAACAATTAGCAGTCACTTTTTATATTTTATTGATTACCACAATGAATCAATAATGAATTGTATGTAAAATCAATTATATAAATATATTTAACATAAATTACAAGGTTTTATAAAGAGTAGTGAAGGACATCAATCCTCTTTAGAGAACCAACTCTGGGAGACACCAATCCCCGTCTTCATGGCACCAAACCTACGAAGCACCAACTCCCTCATATTTAGGGAGCCAACCCTAAGAAGCTCCAACTCCTTTTTATTTAGGGAACCAACACTAGGAAGCTCCAACTCCCTTGTATTTAGGGCACCAACCCTAGGAAGCTCCAACTCCCTTATATCTTACAATTTTCTTAGTAAGGATATGAATCCTTCCATACTCCTCCCTTGCACCCTCACTACATAATCATCTTCAGCTTTCCTTCCTGGAATCTGCTTCTTCTTTTGATCTTCTGATATAGACTGCAGAGACACTTTCTTCTTATCACTCTTTCTCGTTTATATACTCTTCCAATTGGTGTGAGCTATGAAACATTGTGTCCCTTTGTTTGGACCATCACACCTCTTCATTTTAACAGTAACAATAATCACTATTATTATTCAAAAAATATTGTTTAATTCTTTTAACTTAGTGACTGTTCCATTTGAAAATCGATCATAGGTATGGATCGATTTTTTTTTAACTTGATTCCATGTCTCAACAAATAGTGCAGAAACTGAGTTCTGCATAGGCGCTTCCTTCAAACCATTTCTATGTGACCATAGGCACAGAACCACGAGCTTATTAATTTAAGCACTGTCTTCTTCTTTCTCCATTTTCCTTGTAGCCTCCATGTGTCTATTGATGGGACCATGTTCTTTGGTACTTCTTCCTTCGAGACTTCAAGACTTTGCAACCTTAAAAATCTCCTGAATCAGATTTCACCGAAATAGATCGGAAGATAAATATTCAATCCTTCATTTAGATGTATGATCCAGGCTTATCAAAGGCCTTTCAAGTAAATTGTTGGTCATGAATTGATAAACAATTGAATGGATGGTTCTCATTCATTTCAGAACTTTGGGACTCTGAGCTTTTGCTAGTTGTGAAACTCCCGAAGTAAAACTCATGGAGTGACGTAACTTGCTGATGTCACTTGATGACGTGGAACGGGCCGAGTGGATGCCACATGTCACTCAGATTCATGATTTACACATACTTGAATTGTTGATTTCATCTTGAAACTTTTCATTATCTAACTATGTTCTTGCTGACATGGTCTGCTGACATAGATCTCTCAATGTGGCACATATTATTCTCCTTGATCTAATGGTCAGGATACTTCCTGAAATGTATCTCAGATCGACGGCTGAGAGTGACTTCAAAACTTTGGCCTTTGGGACTTTGAGTAATTCGATTTATCCACTTCCCATTTCTTCCGAAGTGAGATTCCCTGAAGTGTAACCTCCTCACAACTTTTAACTCGAAATGAATCTTGTCCATTGATCATGATCTTAGATCGATGGATCCATCTGTCTGCGATGCTTCTTTGCCTTGGTTTAAATCCAACGTCTCTTCTTCTTTTCTTATCCTATCCTTCCACTTTAAATTGATCCAACGACTATCGGGAATTCAAGTATTTGAGATCTTAGCCCTTTTTCCTTGCTTATCCTATCCTTCCATTTAAAATGATCCAACTGCTATTGAGAATTCGGGTATTCGAAATATCATCCATTTTTCTTTTCTTATCTTATCCTTCCACCCAACTTGATCCATCGATCAATAATGGTACCAAAGTAGATCAATGACCAGGGATGATTGTGGGGTCCCAACTAGCACGACATTTAAAACTATCGTTGAGCTCCTCAATGGAAAACTGTTTGTTGGTAGTGGAATTGATGCCAACCATAGATCTATTTGGTGGGTGATGATCGACAGTCTAGACCAATTGCGGGATTGGAATTAGATCATTGTTTAATTATCCCTCCATGCTCCATAATCAATCATTTCCCTTGATCTATTCTTGCATATCCGATGGTCACAACTTACTATGATCGTTTGGTGGATCAACCATAGTCATTGTTGTGTTGCGTATATGTTTAGTATAATGTACTCATTAATTATCGATCTGGGATTCGTAATCAACAAAGTTACAAGACACCAGTAAGAAAGCTAATTCTAATGTCATGAGTATAGAACTATTCTAGATTATGTATGCTGGAAACAAAACAAGCTAGCAAACCAAAATGCACTTTGGTTGTCTTTCACAGAGAGGCTATCTACTCCATTATGGCACATGAAAGTATGAGATGGAGTTCTTATGACATATCAACTCTGCTATCTGACCCAGAGAATTAACTATGAAACCACACTTCTGAAAGGGAAATCACACATCAATCATCAAGACATAGCATGGGTAGTTCAATAGTCAATATACTGAGTATGCTATGGTTCACAATGTGTTGTTGTAAACTTTGCTAGTTCTCCTTCAAATATGCCTGAATACTGCTGCCAACATTCATGTCTATGAAACAAAATCAAATTCATAAAAACAGAGCATATGCAAAACAGAGTGAGTAAAACTCTCTAAATGATCATATAATTCAAATTCTAGTCTAAACTATACTGCTATCATATGAAGGAATTAAAGTTTCAACTAATCTAGAATTCAAAGTATTGAAAGAAAATGCTAATACTAATCTATGAAGGTGTTGAAATTTTTTGGGCGGTGAGCCCTTTCCACTTCAACAGGTCAGCAACTGGAGTCTAAAGTAAACTTTTTTTCAGCCCACACATTACTGTCACTCAAACTTCAAAACATAGAATCAAACTATGCTAACAACTCATCTCACATTCAATCATAGATGATAAAGGCATAGAGATAAATGACGTCCTTCTATTAATATTCACCCATAATATGTTCTACAATATATAATGTTGCTTCACACCTGTATTATGTTAACTCTCTACTACTTCCACCATCCTTGCCATGACTATTTAAATAGTCTTAGTCGTGAAACACAAGGAGGTGAAATTGTTTGCAAATCAATCAATTGTTAAATTTAAT
Source organism: Picea glauca (assembly GCA_000966675.3). Classification (NCBI taxonomy): domain Eukaryota; kingdom Viridiplantae; phylum Streptophyta; class Pinopsida; order Pinales; family Pinaceae; genus Picea; species Picea glauca. Next base: position 121,491 of record JZKD02S1662601.1, read on the forward strand.
TATTCAGTTACATATTTTAATCTTCATCCTCATGACACGAAGTGCATGAGGATGAAGCAACAACAAATTATCCTAACATAGCTTTGCTAAAACATTTATGATTCAATATACACTCAATAGTTGTCTTGGGCATGATCTGGAGATAAACTTGGTACATTCGACTTCTTGAATTGGTACCGGATCGTGACAGGTAGATGGTACCGGATCCGAATAGTGCACAAATCGTGGTACTAGATCACGACAGTCCACGACCGTTGGTACCATATTTGGACAGTGGCAGTCTAGTGCACAAGTACTAGATAACTGAGCTGGTACAGGAAAGATGGATTTATCTAGAGGTCAAAGATTATACATGGAAAATTGAACCATTAGTACATGAAACATTTAATATCATAGCTCAATAAACCATAAAAATGCATGAATTAATTATACGTTACCTCATGACCTTATCAATGGATAATGGTAGTATTCTTTGTCATTACCCAATCTTAAGTAAGCCAAAATAGTGTAGATGAGGAGTAAAATAGGGTAGTGGGGATGTCAATTTAGGGTCTCAACATTCCCCCATGCCAAAACCATTGCATGTCCTCATGCAACTGAAAACAAACCCAAAATTTTTCAAAACTTGAGACTGCATTCTTTACTGTTGTGGATCAATGATGTTGATGGTTGAGGCCTCTTCTTTCAGCTCCCTTTTTATGACCCTAATGTATTGTAGGAGTCGTAGTACCTTCTTGAGCTTATTAGAAGTCTCTTCATGGTCATCTTGAAGTTGTTGGATATTTTCTTTCAATTGCTCATTTTCCTTTTTGATATACCTGTCCAATAGTTGGTATTCCTTCACTTCTTGTTTGAGTTCCTGATTTTGTTTTTGCAGTTCCTCAATCTTTTTCTTCATCTGTTCTTTTTTTAAGGTCCTTGTTGACTCCATTATTACTGGCTGGATTCATTCTCTTTCCTCGACTTCCTCCCTCATCCCACATAGAGTAATAGTGGCTTGTTCCTCGGTCAAACTAGGGATGTCATCCTGGACTGATAAGTCTTCAGAATGGGAGGTAAGATCGATTGGATCTTCCTATGTATGAGGACTAACAACTGCTTTTCTTCTCTTTTCCATGCTCCTTGTGGTTATTTTACAAGGAGGTACTGGACCAGGGGTGCTCACAAGGTTCCTTTTATTCTTTTCTATTTGTGGAATGGTTACAGGGGATTGTTCTATAGATTGTTCACTTTTATTTTCTGAGCTATTCTTCCCTTTCCTTACAGTTTTTGTCTTATGGACCTTCTCCTCAGGTGCTACTATTGAAGTCTCCTCTATTAATTTGGTTTTACCTTTTGATATTTGACCTTTAAAAGTCTTATTGACTGTGGAAGAGGGCCCTTCTTGTTTACTAGCTTTTTCGTGTTGGCTCACTGTCTTGGATGATGTTGAAGTTGTCTTATCCTTCTTGCCCTTTTTCTTTTGAGTTTCCTTATTTTTCTTTGGAGCATGTTGGGATTCCTCCATGGGTTTGTTTTCTGTGGGAAGGTGTTGAGTGATAAGGATTTTCCAACTAATCCTCTGCTTCCTAATTTCATGTAAAACTAACATTTTAATAAGACCTTGATGGTAAATGCTAGTCTTCTYAGTTTTGGATAGGGATTTGACACCTCTTACCATTTTGTTCAAACTCATCCATAGAAAATATGGGAAATCAATTTCAGGGCCTCCTTCAAAGTGTAATAGAAGCCTAAGATGATATATGAAGGTCACAGCATACCTTCCCTCAAAAGTGAGGAATCGTTGAAGACTAGTAATCATTGGATGATATTCTTCCTTGATATAGTTCCTAGGGATCCCCTTTTTCCAATCGGGGTGCTGATGGTATTCTTTCAAAAATCGTTGGCACATTTCCTTGTTGATTCCTACCCGTTTGACGTATTTGGCTCCTATGTTAGGTAATCCCATGACCTCCCTTAAGGTTTCTTCATTGATTGTCAGTTGTAGATTTCCTATATGTGCAATCTCTCCATCGTAACCTTGAATAAATTCATGAGATATCTTCTCGTGCCAGCCTGTGAATTTCTCCAAAAATGGCATCCATCTTGATCTATCATACTTCTCTCGACATAGTTGGAATTCCTTGGTCTCTCTATAAATTTGGAAGACCGGTTCATGTCTACTTAGGACCATCATTATAAGCTGTAAGAAAAGGATCAGGCTGTAGTGCAAGGGTTTAGTCAATTGATGAGGTTAAGGGTTTGGTACCAAAGATCGTGGAGAGGAATAGGATTGGAACTAGAGAAAGGTAATGACAAGGGAATATGGTGATGGCGTCGAAAATGGTAATGGTAAGTTTAAGTAAGGATGCTGTGAGGAAAATTTAAGACCAGATGAGGCTTATCTGGATGGCTTCACCACCAGATAAGCCATTTCATTTCTACCCATTAATGTACTGATGAGGACAAGACGTTGGGTGTCAAAGCATCATTTTGGGATAGGTGATTGGACTTCCGAGTGGTGAATTTGATGTTGGATCATGGTTCATGACACAAGATAAGTTCATGATTTTCTTAAGGGCGAAGTACATTCGTGGCCTATCATTACTAGACATGCTTCATATTCATGCTTTGATGTGATTTTTCCCTCAACCATTTTCGAGCACTTATGAGAGGATTGATTAAGTTTAGGCATATGGGTATGAGGGATAGGTGCATGGTTTTAATACTAAGGTAATAATATCTAGTATATATCTCCATACCTATTGTAGTTTTATGAGCAGAGGAAAATAAATACCATGTTACCTTTGATTTTACCTTTGTATGGTCAATACCCATAGCATATGCGACTGCTTGTAGATTGTCAAAATTCATCTTTTTAGGCTGGAGTTTTCTGAAAGTTTGGTACTGGAATTTCATGTACTTCTTTATTGTATGCTTATCTTCTTTTGTATTTGGTTTTGCAAGGTTGTAGGGTGATCATGCTAGTTTCAAAAGGTGATATGTGATTCTGAAAAAGAGTTCTGAAGGATCTCTTTGACCTTCCCCCATGTCAAGGATGTTGCATATCTGTATGCAAGAAGATTCAACATTCTGTATCATAATGGAGAAAAGATGATAAGAGAAAAAGAAACCAAATCAAATTTCATAAGTACATTTATCACCTAGCATATGATCACATGCCTAAAAATTAAAATTGTCTTTCTTTTGATGACTTATTGACAAAGGTAGCATTCAATAGTGAAAACAGGGGAGTTTTTATGTCTTTTCTAGAAGAACAGATCCAATCCTAACTTGCTTAAGAGATTTACTATCATTAGATGTTATAGATAAATTTCACAGTATAAGTAGATTAGACTCCCTAGTTAGGGCTCCACTCTTAAGAAATTTCCTTCTTAGATAATGTAGGATTTAGATGTCAGACCGGTAAGTTGACTTAGGATAATTCTGAAATGGACATTTTCGTGTAGTAATTATGTTTCTTATTAATCTGGAGTTTGTATCTCATAAATGCCAATAGTGATCTTTTCTTTTTTTTTAGATGACAAAAGTGAATTTTTCAATCAGACAAGTATAGATGAGACATTTCTCAACCAGAACCCACTGCCAGCAAGCCCATTCAGTACTTTGGTGGGGTAGTTGTGATAATTGGTGAGAGATCCCTTCCCCGAGCAGAATGCCCCATTGTCAACATGCATGTTCAGTACCTTGATGGGTTTGCCTTTTCATACCATAGACCGGTACCCGCTACCAACAGACTTGTTCGGTATCCTGGCGGGTTAGTCTCTTAAACCCTTTTTGCATCAAAGGCTTATTGTCCATAGTCACCTATTTTGGTTTTTATTAAAGAGTGCTTTGCATAGTGACAGGGGAGGCTTGTATGAAAACCTTTTTACAGGTTGGGATGGTATTGGGTTGGAAGGTATATTCTCTTCTTTGAATGTCTTTTAAATATTTGTCTGAAGGAAAGATAAACTTTTTATGCACATTATTTCTTTAGAGTGATTCGGATGTATAATTTTTTCTGAGTTTGTCCATAAGTGAATGATCTAAAGTTTCCTTAGGGTACTGATACATCCTCTTCCATAAAAATTTTCCTAGTGTGCCCATGATAGAGAGTGTTCATATACTCATATGTTACTCTTTAGTAAGATAATCCAATGAATACTATTGAAGTCTAGTTAGGGTGGGATAGTTACTTGTAGGCTAATATATATTTTTTGTCCCTTTAATCATGCTGAAATACTGGATAAAGAAAAATTCTAGTTTTTGAAGCAGATTATGGTTCTTTGAACAATCATAGGTAAATTTTGTGTCCCTCTTTTTTTTAAGCAACAGAACCAAAAGAAATTAAAATACTTCCCTTTAGTTAGCAACAGAACCAAAAGAAATTAAAATACTTCCCTTTAGTTGTCAACAGAACCAAAAGAAATTATTGCTTCACAAGGGATGCCATTTGATGTTGCATTCGACTTCTTGGCTCCAACTTAAGTGGTTGTTGCATGGCTTCATACTTCAGATTAATTGACATAAGATTTTGAAATATGCATAGAATGCCTTGTTAATTAGGTAATGTGTCCTGAGAGTACCATATAAGGACAGACTTCTAGTACCAGACCAACACAGGACTGTTGGTACTGGACTAGAACAGAATATTGTTGATGCCTACAAACTGATGTTTAGCAAGTTCATGAAGGATCAAATAAATTATAGAAATCTACTTTAAAAAAAAATGTGAAAGTAAAACAAAAGGAGGTAAGAATATCTTGTTACCTTCAGCTTATTAACGAAATTCAATCCACACCTATGTACAAAAGTTTCTAATAAACCAATCAATCAATGTGGATTAGTAGGAGGGTCTCCTTCCTTACTGATCACCTGCATATCTGAATTATGTAGTATACGAGTCTGAAATTTCTCTTTTGACAGGGGTTTGTTATAAATTCTCAACCAGTGACCATTCACAAGTACTGGTGTCTGTTGTTCATCAATTGTCTTTATCCTAATTGAACCATTATCATAGATAGTGTCAATTTCGTAAGGTCCCATCCGACGACTACTTAACTTACCTTTGAAGTTCTTGAATCTTCTGTCATACAACATGGCCCAATCTCCTTGTTGAAAATTTTGCTTTTTCAGATACTTGTCATGCCATTTTGTTCTTTTCTCTTGAATGAGGGTGGTTCTTTGAAGTTCTTCCTGCCTGATTTTGTCCAACTCATTAAGCTGCAAGAGTATTTGTTGTTGGGCTTCATATAAGTTCATGCCAACTTGTACTGCAGTCCTGAAGGTTTTGATATGGAATTCTATGGGAAGAAGCACTTGCTTCCCATACACCAACTCGTAGGGTGTATGTCCTATTGTATTCCTCCAGGTGACTCTATAAGCCCATAAGGATTCTAATAATCTGCCAGCCCAATCTTTGTGGTGTAGCTGTACTTTTTTGGTAAGAATGGACTCAATAACCTTGTTGGTAGACTCTACTTGTCCATTTTTTTGTGGATGGTAGGGTGTATATTTCCTGTGTTTGATTTGGTATTGTTCTGTAACAAATTTGAATAGATGAGAGGTAAATTGAGTTCCCTGATTGGTCAAAATTTCACGAGGTACACCAAATCTAGTAAAGATGTCATTAAAAAGGAAATCTACCAATGATTGTTCACTTGCAGCTGGTAAAGCTTTTGCTTCAACCCATTTAGTCACATAGTCAGTGCATACAAGTATATAGTTTTTCTTTTTAGATGCAGGGTTAATGGGCCCTACAAAATCTAATGCCCATTTCTTGAAAGGATCAATAACTACTTGGGCTTGAAGTGGAATTTGGTCTCGTGAAGTAGGCTTACCCATTCGTTGGCATTCATCACAATTGGATACATAGGTTTTAACATCTCTAAAAATATGAGGCCAGTAATAACCAGATTTTAAAACTTTGTAAGCAGTCCTCTTGTCTGTGAAGTGTCCACAAGGACCATCATGGAAGGCTTGCAGAATATCATGAATTTCATCTTCCCTTACACATTTCCTGATTACCAAATCTAGTCTTGTTTTGTAGAGGCAATCATTGTGCCACATGTAGTTTGCACTTAGCTAAATTAATTTTTGTTTTTATCTAGGAGACAATTTCTAAGGCATCCTTCCTGTCACAAGATAGTTAGCTACATTTGCATACCAAGGAGTGAATGTAGAAATAGAAAAAAAAATCATCAGGAAAGTTATCTTCTACTGGTGTGTCATCTCCCAGATGAATCATTCTAGATAAGAAATCAGCTACAATATTATCCTTACCAGGTCTATCAATAATGTTGATATTAAACTCTTGCAATAATAAGAGCCATCTTGTAACTCTAGGATTTGTTACAGGTTTGTTCATTAAGAATTTGATGGCTGAATGATCAGTGTGTACAAAAGATTGATATCATGCAATATAGTGTCTAAATTTATTGATGGAATGGACTACAACTAGCAATTCTTTTTCTGTGACCGTATAATTAACTTCAGCTGGAGACAGATTTTTACTGACAAAGTAAATAACATAGGGAATTTGATTTTCTCTTTGTCCAAGAACTGCCCAAAGGGATGTGTCTGAGGCATCGGTACAGATATGAAAAGGAAGGGACCAATTTGGTCCTCTTAATACAGGGGTAGTTGACAATTTCTGTTTTAGAATTTCAAAAGATATTTGGCATTCATCATCCCACTTAAATTCGGCTTCTTCAGATAATAACTTGAATAAAGGGGTAGCTAGGCTTGTAAAATTTGGAATGAATCTTCTATAGTAGCTAGCATGCCCTAAAAAGTTGTGAACTTCCTTTTGTGAGGAAGATATTCTGATTTGTGTAATAATATAAATTTTTTCTGGATCAACTCTCATTCCAAAACCAGAAATGTGATGTCCCAAAACAATACCTTCAGTGAGCATCATTTTTGACTTTTCATTTCTTAAGGAAAGGTTAGTTTCCTTACACCTAATCAAGAATTTTTCTAGACTAGTCAAAGCTTGTTGGAAGTCTTGTCCATGGACTGTAAAGTCATCCATGTAGACTTCCACACAATCATTGGTCAAGTCAGAGAAAATGGATAGGACAACCCTTTGAAAAGTGGCTGGGGCATTGCAAAGTCCAAAAGGGAGCACCCTATAAGCATAGGTACCCCATGGGCAGGTGAAAGTGGTCTTCTCCTAGTCTTCGGGTGCTATTTGTATTTGGTTATAACCACTAAACCCATCCAGTAACGAAAAATACTTCTTTCCAGACAAGGTATCCAACACCTGATCAATAAATGGTAAGGGGAAATAATCCCTATGGCTGGCTTTGTTTAACTCCCAGAAATCTACACATATCCTCCACTTACCATTTTTCTTGGGAACTATGACAAGTGGAGATACCCATTGACTATTTGAAATGGGGTATATGAGATTGGCTTGAAGGAGTTTTTGTAATTCCTCTTTTACAATATCTTTAAGGGCTAGATTCATCCTTTGTTGAGGGCTGTCTAACTGGTCTGATTTGGTCATTAGTGTAGATATGATGTGTGCATGTGTCAGGGTGAATGCCTTTCATGTCTGCATAATCCCATGCAAAGGCATCAAATTGTCTTTGGAGCATTTCAATTACTTGCGTCTTTTGTTCTGGTTCCAAACTAGAGTTGATATACAAAGGTTTTCCTGGGATAATCTCAACAAGTTCAATAGTTTATTCCTTCTCTGAGGAAGCTGGTGATAAATTATATAATTGAGTGATATCAGGGTGCCAAGTTTGTTGAAATTTGAAACTGAAAATATGTGACAATTCTGCAAAAGACCTCGGGTATCCAATGCAATTTGTGTCAGTCAAAAATAAACTTAAGACTTGTTCATCCGATTGTTCTTTCCTTCCTCTTACTTGTTCAAGTGTTAACAGGGGTCTGATGCAATCTTCCTCTCCATAAGGGTTTTCTAACCAAATAGGTATTTCCTGTGCCAGTTGGGCGGGAGGGAAGAGAACAATTTTTTGGCTATGTGTGCCATTGGATATAGTCATCTCACCAAACCGATAGCTGATAAAGGCATATGTTGTGGCCAGCCAAGGGTGACCAAGAACCACAGGGTGTCTTGGTTTGGAGGATGATTTAGAATAGATGACTAAAAAGTCTACTGGATATTCCCAGGAAGCTAGAGTGACTGTGACATCATCTAGACTTCTTGCAGGGCTAATGACTGACTTATTTGCCAACTCTATCATGGTTTGGGTTGGTCTTAAATGGTTGATTTGCAACTTTTGCATAGTGTCAAAAGGCATTACATTAATTGCTGCACCCAAATCAATGAGTGTGTTTGGTAGAGAAATACCATTAATTTCAACAGTGACTACTGGGTTTCCAGGGTCATTATATTTGTATGGCATTTCAGAAATAAATTCAGATAATTGTCCCACCACCTGAACAAGGGGAGGTTCCTTGTTATTTCTTCCTGGTTTCTTGATGCAAATATCCCTTATGATTTTGGCATATATGGGGATATCCTTAATGTCTTACAACAGAGGTATTTTTACACATACATTTTGTAATTCATCTTCTATATCTCTGTGCAAGGGTGGGTTAGGTTTCTTCACTAATAGTCTTTCGGGGTAGGGTGGGAGATTAACTTGTTGGGGTACTTGTACAGACTGAGAGGTGATTGGAATAGGAGGGGAGGTATCTTCTTCTACAGGGGTGGTTTGAGTGTTTTCTTCCTCACAATGGTTATCATTTTCTTCTTGAATTATTACGGAAGGATTTGATTGGTTTACAATTTTCCCCAATCGTAGTTGAATTTCATAGGTGGGAAAGGTTTGAATTTCTGTACTTTGCACCGGGTGGGTGGTTGAATTATTGGGGTTAGGGACTGGCTGGGCAGGGATTGTTTTTGGTTTCGTAGGGTTGTGGGAAGCTTGGTTTTGTTGTTGATTGTCATTTATAGGGTCGTTTTGTTGTTGGTTAAGGTTCAAGGGGGTTGTAAATTGTTGTTGTATAGGAGGTGGGAGTAAATCTTTCATCTGTGGTGGGTTGAATCTAGGTAGTAATTGGGAAATGTTTGTAGGGTACTATGAATATGTAGGATAAGACGGATTTCCATACACAGGGCCCCTCCAACCTTGTTGCCAAGGTTGAGTTTGAGCTTATTGAGGTGTCCATTGTGGATAGGTCATTGGAGAAGGACCCCATTGTTGTTGTTGATACTGTGCATTACGGTCATAAAATGTATTGGGGTTTTGGGCTCTCCAAGGTCTTCTGGAAGGGTATGGTTGTTCTCGTGAGACTCCTCCTCCCCTATACATGGCTTGTAGCTCAAGCAAAGTTGGACACTCAGATGTGGGGTGTTCTAGTGTACACAAGCCACAAATTTCTATGACATTTAATGGGCATTCTTTCTCACTGTGCTTCTTTCGATATCTATGACAAAATATTGCTAAAGCAACCTCTTCTTCTTGTTTCTTTTTTATTTTTAGAGTATCTAACCGGTTACTGATTGTGCTCAAGATGTTTTTTTTAAAGTTCTCTAATAAGTTTCCTAACTCAGTTCTGGTGACATTCCCTGAGCTTTGTTTTGTATTTCTTCTAAAAGGATCTCTTGGTCCTTTGCTTGTTTTAGCTTGTCCTCTTGAGTATCTTCTACAATAATATGCAATCTCTGCAAAAGGATTTTGGTGTACATCTCCTGAACTCAATAAGTTTAAAACTTCTATGCAGTCATCTCTAAGACCTTTCAAGAATATAGTTTTTACTACAGCTAGGTCCGTGGTGAATAGTTTTGATTTCTGATAGTTGTATAAGAATCTTTCTAAGTAGTCTTCCGAGTTTTCATCTTCTATTTGCTGCATTTTAAAAATGTCATTTTTAGCATTATCCTTACAATAGTCTTGGTATTTCAGTAAAAATGTGTCTTTCATCTGATCCCAAAAGAGGATTATATTTTCTCCTAAGCTCATGAACCATCTTAAGGTTGAATCTTTCATTGTAGAAGGAAAGAGATTAAGTTTTTGGGCATCGTCTAAGTAGTTATAACTTCTACATAATATTTCAAACTCGAATAAAAATAAATTTGGATATTCAGTTGACATACCTCTGAAAGTGGGTAACGATGATAGTGGGATATTTTTCATGCTGATGTTTCTAGAAATATCCAAGATTGGAAACCCAAAAGTCTCAGTCTCTGTGGCTGCATTTCCTTCTTCTTCTACCATTCCACTAATAGATGGTTCAGAAACTAGATTTTTTGTGTCTCCTAAATGTTCAGCAGATTCACATTCTACCTGCCGCAATGTTGATTCTTTCGTTTTAGGTTCTCCTTTTGGAGCCTTGCTGGCTCCCCTTGAATTTTCTCCTGGTGGAATTTTTCCTGCACCAGTTTCAGTTGGATTAAGGGGGGGGGGTTGTTTTTGAATCTTTAGAGCTTAC
>JZKD02S1662601.1:164256-207736 GCA_000966675.3 Picea glauca
CATCAACCCATTACTTCAGACCTTCCACTATAAACCACTTACTACCATACCGACATTAGTTTATCACTTCCATATCCTAACGTCACGTCCCACTACCCCTCCTTAAAAGTCTCATCTCATAACTCTGTCAGCTTGTCCCCTCCATTCACCCATTAAAGGTCATGTCCCACTTGCTTATCTTCCAATCACTTCCCTCCACATCACTCTGGTACACCCATCACTCGTCCTATCTGCCACCTCATGCCTCAAGTGATCCGTTGGACATTTATTATAGGCTAACATACTTGTTAGTCTGTTGACCTATCCCCCACACCCAACAAATACCCATTTACTCAAATTTAAACCCATTTCCACCATTTGTGCACTGCTCACACTCTCTGTGCATCAGAAAGCTCTTTTTCCTCACCTTTTCAACCAATAATATGGCCATAACCACGGCCTACTAATGCTTTTGCTTCAATTTGCAGGTACCTGTTGAATCGATGGTGGTGAAATCTAAAAGATCAGAAGTCGAGGAAAATCCATTCCTTCCACCTCCTATCGATCTCGACCGGATTCTGCTAGTTGACAAAGGTTACCTGATCTCATAGACCAGGTGCAAATTTGATTTCGTCGAATTGCAATCATGGTTTAAAGAGACATTCGTGGATCAAATAAATGAGATTGGGCTCTGGGAGTCCAATCTCCCTCTGTATCTCTTTCCACAAATCCACCATTTTCCCAAATTCACCCTCAAATGCTAGGCTCATTACCTCCCCGATCAGAGAACCATAGTTTCATCGCCTGGAGAAACTCTATTCTCTGTCACACCCGAGGCCATTGATGAAATGATGCATATATCTAGAGTCGAATCCCACTCTCCCCTCACCATTGAAGTTCTAACAGAGATGTACCAAAATCTATCTTTTCCCCAAAGGGCACAGATTTTTGAGCTTTGCCTCCCACGGGATGCCCAATTCCCTAAGAAAAATCCCCCTTACCACTCCTCCATGTTTCTAGAAAAGGGAAACCAAATTATTTCATCGCTATGTTGTCTTCTTGGCTATTTCTCAGACGAATGGGTGGATGAACCCATTTTGGGTTTTCTATCCATTTTCTCTGCTGAAGGAAAATCCACCATCCAGTTCGACTACAACACTTTCCTGGCCAAGAACATACATGAACAACTCTTTAAATTTGCCACAAAGGGCATGTTCCAGTATTCTTCAATACTAGCCTACATGTTCACCTTCTTTCAAGCATATAGTCTCTCTTTCCCAATGCAGAAAATGGACCAGGATGACAAACCAGAGGTTGTAACCTCTTGGACCTCATTGCTTAGAAGAAGCTCCATAGAGTTTAATTTCAAACAGTTTATTGAGCAGTTTTACCATCTAGTGGTGAGCATGCTCAGTGGTAGACCAGAGCCAAGGATAAATGAAGAGATCCAGATTATCTTACACCTCTCGGACCTCACCAAATCTGGGGATTGGTACCTATATCAAAATCACACAGAAATCAGAGTATATGGATGTGAGTTAGCTCCATACAAATTGACCAAGTAATTTCTTGTTAGGATATTTTCCCTGGAGTATATTAGACAAATGATCAATTCAAATGATATACATTTTGTATTTGTAAAGAAGCAACAACAACTGAGAATCAAAGGGCAGATAAGACCCTTTATCTGGAACAGTCAAGCTGCCTAGGAAGAGGAAGACAAATTATTAAAGGAAATAAAATTTAGTACGAGTTTCACTTGGTGCTATGATTTGTGTGGGATCATTGCAGAGATGAGAGTGAAGAACAAAAGTTCCCCCTATGCTCATATGCTCAAACCAGAAATTGAGAAATTTGTGAACTAGACAAAGTGAGAGGTGAACACTCTAAAATACATTGAACAATAGTCTCATATAACCATGATTTCACAAATAGCCACTCCACAAGTACCAAATTAGAAAATACCCAGGAAGGATGTCTCTCCTTCAGTCACTGAAGTATCAACAGAGAATTTCCAGGTGTACAAGAAAAGGCCTAAAGCTACTCACACTACTGACAAGACTGGAGAGGAAGATACCCACTCTACCATTGTAGTTGAAGGGGAGAATTCATCACATTTCTCAAGGAGTCATCAGATGATGTCTACTTATTCCTCAAAGAAGAATATTGATACCACTGTGATCACCCAACCTCCACTGGGATTTGTAAAATTAGGCATTTTAGAAAAATATAATTTGATTAAGAAGAAAAACCAGATGCCGACCAATAGCACCTATGCTCAATTCTGGAAGCAAATGTCCACAACACATCACATATTGTTATCATCTTTTGATACAGAGAAGGGGAGAATGCACATGGAATTTTTGCAAGCACAAGTGCCCCATCCAAAAGAAATAACTGATTACAAGAGGGCTACATTGGATTTTAACACCAGAGATGTACATCAAGCTGATCAGATGGATCTACACAGGAAGACTGGAGAAATGATTTTGTCAACATTAGCCAGTGCTTCCACTTATGTTGCCAAATTACAGGTTTCTCTGAACAATATTCAAACCCAATTAAAGATGGAGAGAATATTGTCCTTTGTAAAGGATAACAGGATTAAGTCCTTAGAATAATTGGTGCTCAAAATTGGGTATGACCCCTCAAATGTGAAAGCATCTGAGGAGTTTCTCAAGAAAAAGAATGCTGACATAGAATCTCTGAGGAAGCAACTGAAATTTCTAGCTATATAAGACTTGCATGCCAAAGAGATAGTTGAGACAGAAGGGGAGAAGGAGGAATTGCTAAAGCTTATCATGGAACAAAATGCACAAATAAATGAGATGGAAGTAGAGTTCAAACAGTTAGTAAAGGAAAAGGAACAAGAAACACCTATGGAAGTCATCCCACTAAGTGAAGTTCCTCTCATAGGAGTTAGCACAATAGTTGTATCAACAACCACTACAACAAAACTTCCATCATCCACCCCACTAACATCTTTGGAAAAATCTATAGATCTAGCAAAATAAATGGAGGAGATGACCCTACAAGGAACATAGATCAATAGACTAAAAAAGGAGGCTGAGAATCTCTAGGAGCTTAAGTCTTCCTACCAGAAAAACTACAACATTGAGAAGAAAACAACAAAAAATCTCAAGCAGGAAATACAGCAGCTGCAAAAGAAAACAATGGCAAGAAAAACACTAGTTGAAGCTAAGGAGAACATTTGGATGGACATCTCCAAGTCCATAAATTAAATTTGGCCCATGGTTCAAATTATGTTTGAACAATAGGAACTAGTGTTGAGGAGAAGGTAGGCCATTGACAATATAAAGGGAGAGATGGGGTAAATGCCCACAGAAGCAAATGAAATCATTAGATTTACGAATTCGAAGACTAGGGAAGAGATGGAAGATTTGAATATTGAATATATGACAGAAACCGTCCTCGAAGTCAAGAGGGTTCTGAATAAAAGAGGATTGATGTTGCAATTGGAGGAGAAAGTCTAGAACATGGACATTGGGGTTCAGAGGTTCTTCAACGAGATCGATGCCTTGCAAAAGAAAGGTCTTCCTGGTTTACTAGTATTGAATGACAAGCCGATGACCCTCTCTGACTACAAGAAGAATATTTCCACGGTGGCCGACGATAGTTCCAAGTTTTCAATAATACAGAGAAGCATAGCAGGAAAAGTGTTTCTAGAGAGTTTTTAGCTAGACCTCAACATCCAACATGATATCAAATATATTTTCATCACCAAGCCGACGTTTGCTAAATATATAGAAATGGATGAAATCTACCGAAGACTGCTCAAAGTCACCATTCCCAGTCAGCAAAGATGAGAGGAGCTGTGCACTTTGATCAAATGAGAGATGAGGTGTACAGTCCAACTCAACATGCAGAGCAATCAAATTCACGTGAATGAATCACCAACGACCTTCCCCAAAATTAGCATGAAAGATCCAACAGATCATCATCGGTTCCTACATTTTTGTATCTTGTTATCTAGTTAGTTAGATCTAGAATCAACCACATCCTCATCATAAATGACAAGATCATTTGTAATTTTGATTATAAATACTTCTAACTTGGAAGTATTGAGGGTTGATTTTTACGCCCTAGCAAGTTGTAAGTTTCTCAAGAGAACTACTAGTAATAAAAGGGATGTTTCACAGGATTCCCGTGTGTTCACTGTTGGTGAAGTTTTCTCCTCTTTGTTGAATGTTTATCTCTCTCAGTACTCACTTTGTTTTTCTAAATATGATCATTTGAAAGTAGCGAAAGTTGCAGAATTTATCCTTGTATACTCTATTTCCGACTTTTAATGATCTAAATGTTTTCTTCTGATGTTACAATTAAGAAATTATTAAATGCTTCTTGGTTATAATTGATTATCTCATATTTTCTTCTTTCCATCATTTTTATGCTAAAGAATCCAACATTTTCATTATCCTTCCCTGTGAGAATACCTTTTAAAATCTATTAGTTGGTCACTAATTTTACAAAACAGACCCCATAGCCCAATGGAGGTGTAAACCTTTTTTCAGTCATTTTATAAAAACAAACAACTCGGTCCTATTTATTTTAACTAGCCTAATATCTGAAATTTGAAACAAAGTTAAATCTTACAAAGAGATCCCTCTCTGAAACTGGTAGGGCTAGATCCCAGTTTCGAAGTGGTTGGATAAAGTCACCTCTGGTAAAATTCTTCTGCCTTTCAACAAGCTATAGGAATTTACAGAGTGATAACATAATTGGAAACCATACTGGGGATGAACAAACTTTCCATCCCTTGATTTCTTTCCCCTAGACAAAGAAAAAATTATTTTTGAACAAAATTATAAAGTCTAAACGTATATAGATATAATGTTCAGAGGTCCTTAAATTTTGTATATATTAGTTAAAATTTTCTAAAAATAAAATCAAAATCAAAATTCTATCTCCTAAAAGAACTTTCACTAGATCTCATCCAGCTCCAGAACCTGCAATAGCAATAGACAATCCTGAAAATTTACTCAGAAAGAAAAACATTGCAGAGGGTTCTGGGAGTCATAGTCCACTTCATAGGTCCCCTTCTCTCCTAGAGAAGTTGGTTTCCCTTCAAGATCTCGAGTTTGACATATCTTTTGAACAAAGCCTTTTTAGAACAAAATCTGACAGCTTTGTAAGTGAAACAGTTTTAGATCAAACCATCCTTCAACCCAGGATCCCTGAAATACTTTCTCCCAGAGCTGACGTTGATCAATGATTTCTCCAGGAATTTGACAAGCTAGAAGATCTAGTTGCAAATCTTGATCAAGCCTTAGAAAAAGCTCACTTTTAGCAGTCAGTTGAACTTTCTACCTTGACTATTGTTGCAACTTCTGTTAAACCTAAACCAGTTCATTCATCTCCTACCAGTCCTTCATCTTCCACAGCTTTTGTCACCTCTCCTCCCATAAAACAGGTTGTTGTTCAGCCTCCTCCACCAATCATGGTAGAAAGATATGATCCATTAATGTTGGTCACTCCTTTACATTCCATGCCTCAGGATTATCAAGCCAGACTCCCTCAGTTTGATAGTATTGGCCCTCTGAACACACAACAACACATTGACAAAATGAATGATTATTTTGATTTGCAGGAAGTAGACGAAGATGATGTGCAGATGAGACTCTTTGCACAGAGCTTGACTGGTGAAGTTAAAAAGTGGTGAAAAACCTTACATGTTGCTTCCATAACTGACATTGTTTTTTTTCATCGAAATTTCCTGGACATGTGGGAGGTAAAGAAAAATCCTCTCTCGATCTTGTTAGAATATGAGAACATCAGAGAGAACCAAGGAGAGACAGTGCAGGATTACTGCACTCGTTTCAACAACCTATACAATGTAATTCCAGCTGATATCAAACCACCACAAGGTTTGGAATTAATAAAATTCCCCGATGGATTTGAGGCAGACATGTCATATTAGCTAAGGGAAAGAAATGTTGCAACTTTGGAAGACATGCAAAAAAGTGTCGTTAGTGTGGAAGAAAATCTTTTGGCCAGAAGGGCCAGAAAGAGAACAGAAAGGAGGGTCACCATCAAGGAAGAGCCTTCTACTTCCTCATCAGATGCCAAACTAGATTATCTAGCCAGAGCTATGGAGAAAATGATGGAGAGACTCACTATAAATGACATAAACCCACCTAGGGAGAACCAAGCTTCTCCTCAAATTTGAAACCCAAAATTCAGAAGAAATCTACCCTAGATCCGGTAGAGAGATCCTAGAGATCAAAGAGAATAGAGGGGGCCTGATCAGCAAATCAGACCACCCCTCCAAGAGAATTACACCAATGATGGGGAGGAGGTTATCGAGGATTTTGATGACACTCATATAAACCTCATGGGCATTCATGATGATGAATCCATTTTTCTTACCCAAGAAGAGCACGGGACCTTTCTCCTTTCACAAGCAAAGGTCAATGAGGAAGTAAGGAAACAAAACAACAGGCCTTTGAGAATTCTATAATGGAGGTCCACAGGCAGTATAAATTGAGGAGAAAGAGGTAAAATGACAACCCTCCAAAGAAGGTTGCTGAAACAAAGAAGGCTACTGAAACAAAGAGAATAGTTGAAACCAAGAAAACCTTAGAAAACTCCCAAGAAAGTCCCTGAGAGGAATAATGTTGAATCCCCTGCACAAAAAACTCCAGAAATTCTACAAAGAGAAAATGAGATTGAAGTTTCATCAACCAGTCAACCAAGTGCACTTGGCCACAGAGCTTCGATAGATAAACCAGAACTACAGACCATAAGAAAAGCTTCCACTACTTTTAGCCTTGAAGGGAAACTAGCTAAATTGAAGATTCCCATTCCCCTCTCCAAGCTGATGAACAAGCACACTTACAGGTTGCAGGTGATTAATGATTTAAGCATCGAACTTGATATAGGTACTAAGGCTTTGAATGTCATATCTGCAAATCACTCGGACACAGTAATTCTTGTTGATGACTGACCAGAGCTCATGTTTGGTCTTGAAGATGATGGTCAAACTGATAATGGTGTCGTGGCACCTTTTTACATCAGCCTAAATATCCACAACTTGATATTACACAACACTATGCTGGATTCAGGTGCCTCTCACAACCTAATGCCCAAAGATGTGATGGAAAAGTTGGGACTCGAGGTCACCAGACCCTACAAGGATTTGTATTCTTTTGACTCGAGCAAGGTCAAATGCATAGGGATGATTAAGGATTTATGCATCACCCTAGCTCAAATCCCAGCAAAGAGTATGGTAATGGATATAGTAGTTGCATAAATTCCCACAAAATACGGTATGTTACTATCAATATCATGGGGAGCTAAGATAAAAGGAAACCTGCAGCTAGATATGTCCTATGCCACCATCTCGATATTCGGACAACAAAGGATATTGTACAGAGAAACCTTGATGAAGTATATGTTCAACAGTCAGGAAAAGCCACACAACTACCCACTATACTCTGCACACTCTGATCTGGATTCTTTCATTGTTTACAATGATGGTGATTTGGAAGAACAAATCACGCAGTTGGAAGATGATACACATGATTCGAAAGAGAATAAAGCAATCATTGAGGCAATAAATGTTGAAACTGTGGAAAGTGAGGAACAACAAGAAAATTTTTGGAGCATGGATTTCGATGGTGCAATGAGCAAAGAGGGAGATGGATCTAGAGTTTGGTTACATAATCATAGATCAAGGTATTCAAAGAGCCATTCCTACAAACTGAATTTCCAATGCACTAACAACATAGCTGAGTATGAAGCTTTGATGCTCGGCCTGAAACTACTAAAGAAAGTTGGTGCCAAACAGATAATGGTAAGGGGTGATTCTGAATTGATTATCAAGCAAATCAAAGGTGAGTATGCAACTAAACATCCCAAACTTAGAGCCTATAGTATTGTTGTTTTGGATGTCGTTAAATGCTTTACTGAAATCGACTTGCAGGTAATGCCTAAAGGACAAAACATACTTGCAGACGAGCTAGCTACATCAACAACTACCTTTAAAATTCATTTTCGTCCCACTCGCAAGTACACAATGGAGGTGAAGTGCAGACCAACTGTTCTTGACAATATCAGATACTGGCAGGTATTTGGAAATGACGATCAAATTGAAGACTTCCTACAGTGTAAGAATGATTTTGAATGTACAAACATAGATTTAGAAAATGATGATGAGATTGTAAATAAATCTATTTTTGAAAGTGGTAGTGTAAATAACATAGATTCTAAAGGTTTGAATGAAAATGAAGTAGATGCATATGAATTGAATGAAAATGAGATAGATTCTGGTATTCTACAGTTGAAAAATAATCTGTTACCTAGGGGTTTAGGTCCACTGGAAGACTTGTTCGATTTTAGCGATGTAGCCAAAATACCGAAAAATTGAAGCTAGTGGTAAAGAGGTCGAAGAGTGAAACATAGGAACAAAAGAAAAACCCAAGATGATAAAACTTTCTAAATCTCTACCCCCTGAGAAAAAACACAAATACATTGAACTTTTTAAGGAATATATGGATGTTTTTGCCTGGGGTTATGAGGACTTAAAATCCTACGACACAATACAACATCGGATTCCCATAAAAGAAGAGCATAAACCTTTCAGGCATAAATTTAGGAGAATCAATCCCAAGTTGCTTCCCCTGATAGAGAAAGAAATCAAAAAGATGTATGATGAAAAAATTATAGCCCCCTTGAGATTTCCCAAATGGTTTTCTAACCTAGTTCCTACCAGGAAGAAAACTGGTGAGATCAAACTTTGCATAGATTTCAGAAATTTGAACAAAGTCTCCCTCAAAGACAATTACCCTTTGCCAAAAATGGACCACATTTTGCAAATGGTAGTTGGGGCCAGTAGGATCTCCTTACTAGATGGTTTCTCAGGCTCCAACCAAGTCCTTGTCCACCTAGAAGACCAAGAGAAGACATCATTTACCACACCCTAGGGAACCTTCATGTATGTGAAGATGCCCTTTGGCTTGATGAACGCTAGTGCCACTTTTCAACGGGAAATGGATATTTATTTTGTGGATGAACTTGGAAGATTTATAGTCATATATCTAGATGATGTGATTGTATACTCCCAATCTGACGAAGAACACTTGCCACATCTTAGATGCGTGTTTGAGAAGTGTAGAAAATTCGGGATTTCGTTGAACCCAAAGAAGTCTCTTTTCGGTTTAGAGGAAGGAAAGTTGTCGGGACACATAATATCTAAATATGGAATTAAATTAGATCCCAGCAGGATAGAAGCCATCTAGAAGGTGGAACACCCTAGGAACATCAAAGAGCTACAATCATTCATCGACAAAATAAATTTCCTTAGAAGGTTCATACCCAACTTGGCCGAACTTCTTAGGAACATGACTAATATGTTGAAAAAGGACACAAAAATCAAATGGAACACTGAATCCAAATAGTCATTTGAGCAGGTGAAACATGCACTCACCCAAGCCCTAGTTCTGATCAGCCCAGACTACACCAAAGAATTTTATCTTTTCTCTTTTGCATCTGAACACGCCATAGCAGTAGTACTGTTGCAAAAAAACAGTGAAGGGTACGACCAACCCATAGCATTTTTCAGAAAATCTTTGAGAGACGTTGTGTTGAACTAAAACATAATGGAGAAATAAGATTTTTCTTTGGTAAAGGCCATAAAGGATTTTAGAGTCTATATTATCCATTCTCACACAATTGCATACGTTCCAAACGTAGTGGTAAAGGATATCCTGACTCAAGATAATCTAGATGGTAGGAGAGGAAAATGGATTGTGGTTATTCTAGAATATGCTATTGAAATAAAACCTACTAAATTGATCAAAGGACAGGGTTTGGCCAAACTAATGGTTGAATCTAATTTTCATGCTCTAGATATTAATTTTTTAGCTGTAGTTGACGAACATGAAGAGAAGGTGACTCCAAATGTAAATGTGGTATTCTTAAACTCTCCTTGGTACGTAGACCTCATTTTTGTACTTTATAACTTACAAGCTCCTCTTGGTTTAACTAAGACCAAAGCCAGATTTATTAAACTAAAAGCATTGAAATTTTGTATTATAGAAGGTAATCTTTATTGGAAAGATCCTGGTGGTATTTTTCTTAATTGCCTGTTGAAAGACGAAGCTGAAAAAGTTTTGCAGGATTTCCATGCAGGAGACTGTGGTGGACATCTGAGTTGGAAGACCACAACTAATAAGATTTAGAGAGTTGTTTTCTACTGGCCTACATTGTTTGTTGATGTTCATCAAAAAGTTACTTCTTGTCATAAATGCCAGGTCTTTGAAGGTAAAAGGAAGTTGTTGCCTCTCCCCATGAAACACATCTCAGTTGAAGCCCCTTTAAAACAATGGGGTTTGGACTTTACTGGAGAAATACATCCATCCTCCTCAGGCCAACACAAGTGGATCCTCACGACCACTGACTACTTCACCAAGTGGATCGAGGTTGTGCAATGCAGGCAATCTACTGACTCTGTTATCATTAAAGTTTTAGAAACTAATATCTTGTCTCGTTTTGGATTCCCTAGAAAAATTATAGCTGACAATGCAGTGTCCTTCAGATCCAAAAGACTCATAGATTTTTGCAGCCAATACCACATTACTTTGGGACACTCCACAAATTATTACCCTTAGGGAAATGGGCTAGATGAGTCATCCAACAAGACTCTGGTGAATATCATTAAGAAGACTCTACAAGAAAACAAGAAGTCATGGCATAATAAGCTAGTTTTCACACTCTGGGTTGACAAAATAAGCACCAAAAGATCAATTGGCATGTCTCCATACCAATTGGTGTATGGTACTGAAGCAATTTTTCCCCTTTCCTTAGGAGTCCCTATCATGAAATTATTATAGGAAGCGCAAGAAGAGCCAAATGAAGTCCAAAGGAGGATAAATCAAATGATTCATTTAGCACAGTCCAGAGAAGAAGTATACAATAAGACTCAGGTCATCCAAGAGAACATCAAAAGGATTTTTGACAGAAGGACTAAAGATGATGATTTCAAGTTAGGCAACCTGGTCTTGAAATGGGATTCTAGAAATGAGGACAAGGGTAAGCATGGAAAATTTGATAGCTTATGGAAGGTTCCTTACACCATTCAAGCATTCATAGGAAATAACGCATTTTTGCTAAAAAACATTGATGGAACAGACCTTCCAGGTGGACCGGTTAATGGCAGAATGTTGAACCATTATTTGCCACCCCAATAGAGATCTCATGAATCCATACCCATTGTACGTACCATTTCCCTTTTCATTCAGGTTTTGTGTAGGTGATATTGATCGAGTGGTTGAAGCCCGTAGAGAAGGCCCTAAGCCACTGACCAATGCCAACCAAGTTCCCAAAATAAAAACAAAAAATAGATAGCAGCAATAAAGAAAAGGAGGAAATATTTACAGACATCAGAAAGCAGGTTCTTGGCACTTCACAAGGAGAGTACCATCCCCAGGTGGAGCCACTGTTATAACCCTATAATTTATAGGATCATCTGGTGACTGGAATTTTTTTTCACTATTGATGTATGTTGTCTTGCAAATAATATTTCATTCCTACAGATTATTTTCAAAAAGAAAAAAAAAAGAAAAGACAGAAAAAGAAAGAGAAAAGAAAGAAAAAGAAAGAAAAAAAGAAAAGAAAAGAAAAAGAAAGAAAGAAAAAAAAAGAATAAAAGAGGGCACAAAAGAAATGGATAAAATCCCCATGCAATAGTAATGACTTGATCCATACAATTTAAACATGGCCAAGTCCTTTTGAATTTATGTTGATAGGTTTAGTGAATAATCCTGGTTAAACTGTTTAATCTTAACCAGGTAGTTAGGTTAGCTAGTGAATAAATTTGATCAAATTGTTTAATCTCGATCAAATAGCCCCAGGGTAGAGTAATTTGTTAGCCCAATAGTCTAATCTGGGCTAAATGTGTAGGTAGGTAGGTTAGGACATAGGCTAGCTAGTTGTTCCTTCAATAAACATGCTTGATTTTCAAAGAAAATCCATGATGTTAATGTTGAGTTGTGTTTCCTAACCCAATGGTGACAAAAAGCAAAGGGAAGCAACGAAAAACCCACAAAAAGAGTAATATCCTAAGTTTGTGATGCATATTTTTGGTTCGCACCCAAAGAATAAGGAACATGCGTAGATCAATGGTGGACAGTGAATTCCGGACCCCCTTGATCATTCTACCTTTAATAGTGGGTGGGGGGGTCCGATATGGAGAATAAAGAGTGTGTTAAGATCAACAATTGATCTAGTGGTGCGTATATCAATGATGGACAAAAAATTACGAACCCCCCCAACCATTCTACCTTTAACGTTGGGGGGGGGGTCCAATATGGAGACTAAAGTGAGTGCATAGATTGACGGTGGATCTAGTGGCATTTGGATCTACGGTTAGAAGGAGATCCTGGACCCCCCCGACTATTATGTCTTAAACGGTGGGGGTGGGGGGGTCTGATGTGGGATGTTTTTCCCGGTGGGCCCCATCCCAACGTGTTTTCAACCCATTACTTCAGACCCCCTACACTATAAACCACTTACTTCCATACCCCCCCCCCCTCCGACACACTACCATACCAACATTATTTTACCACTGCCATCTCGTGACGTCACGTCCCACTACACCTCTTTACAAGTCTTGTCTCATAACTCCGTCAACTTGTGCCCTCCATTCACCTGTTATAGGTCATGTCACACTTGGTTATATTCCAATCATCGCCCTCCATGTCATCCTGGTACACCCATCACTCGTCCATCACCTGCCATCTCACGCCTCAAGTGATCTGTTGGCCATTTATTACAGGCTAACATACCCGTTAGTCTATTGACCTGTCCCCTACGCCCAACGGATACCCATTTAATCAAATTTAACCTTGTTTCTGCCATTTGCGCACTGCTCACACTCTTTGCACACTAGAAAGCTCTTTTTTCTCTGCTTTTCAACTAGTAACCTGGCCATAACCACTGCCTACTAATGATTTTGTTTCATTTTGCAGGTACCTGTTGAATTGATAGCGTCAAAATCTAAAAGATTAGAAGTCGAGGAAAATCCATTCCTTCCACCTCCTGTCGATCTCGACCAGATTTCTCTATTTGACAAAGATTACCTTATCTTAGAGACTAGGTGCAAATTCAATTTCGTCGAATTGCAGTCATGGTTTAAAGAGATATTCGTGGATCAAAGCAATGATATTGGGCTCTGGGAGTCCAATCTCCCTTTGTATGTCTTTCCCCAAATCCACCATTTTCCCAAATTCACCCTCAAATGCCAGACTCATTACCTCCCCGATCAGAGAACCATAGTTTCATCGTCCGGAGAAACTTTGTTCTCTATCACACCTGAGGCCATTGATCAGATGATGCAGATGTCTAGAGTTGAATCCCACTCTCCCCTCACCATTGAAGTTCTATCAAAGATGTACCAAAATATATCTTTTCCCTAGAGGACACATATTTTTAAGCTTTTCTTCCCATAGGATGCCCAAGTCCCCAAGAAAAATCCCCCTTACCACTCCTCCATGTTTTCAAAAAAGGGAAACCAAATTATTTCATCGCTATGTTGTCTGCTCGGCTATTTCTTAGACAAATGGGTGGATGAACCCATTTTGGGTTTTCTATCCATTTTCTCTACTAAAGAAAAAGCCACCATCCAGTTCGACGACAACACTTTCCTAGCCGAGAACATACATGAACAACTCTTTAAATTCACCACAGATTGCATGTTCTGGTATTCTTCAATACTGGCCTACATGTTCACCTTCTTTCAAGTAGATAGGCTCTCTTTCCCAATGCAAAAAATGGACCAGGACAACAAACCACAGGCTGTAACCTCTTGGACCTTATTGCTCAGAAGAAACTCCACATAGTTTAATTTCAAACAGTTTATTGAGCAGTTTTACCATCCATTGGTGAGCATGCTCGGTGGTAGACCATATCCAAGGATAAATGAAGAGATCCATAGAATCTTACACCTCTAGAACCTTGCCAAATCTGGGGATTGGTATCTGTATCAAAATCACACAGAAATTAGAGTATATGGGTGTGAGTTAGATCCATACAAACTGCCCAAGTACTTTTTTGTTAGGATATTTTCCCTGGATTATATTAGACAAATGATCAATTCAGATGATATACATTTTGTATCTCTGAAAAAGAAACAACAACTGAGAATCAAAGGCAGATAAGACCCTTTATCTGCAACAGTCGAGCTATTGGGGAAGAGGCAGACAAATTATTAAAGGAAATGAAATTTAGTACCAGTTTCAGTTGGTGCTATGATCCCTGCTGTATCATTGCAGAGATGAGAGTGAAGAACAAAATTTCCTCGTACGCTCATATGCTCAAACACGAAATTGAGAAATTTTTGAACCAAACAGAGTGGGAGGTGAACACTCTGGAAGACACTGAACATCAGTCCCATCTAACCATGATTTCACAAACAACCACTCCACAAGTACCAAAGGAGAAAAGACCCAGGAAGGATGTCTCTCCTTCAGTCACTGAAGTATCAGTAGAGGATTTCTAGGTGTACAAGAAAATGCCTAAAGCTACTCAAACTACTGACAGGACTAGAGAGGAAGAGACCCACTCTATCACTGTAGTTGAAGGGGAGCATTCATCACCTTTCTCAAGAAGTCACTAGAGGATGTCTACTTCTTCCTTAGAGAAGAAGATCGATACCACTGTGATCACCCAACCTCCACTAGGATCTGTAAAAATGGGCATTTTAGAAAAATATGATTTGATTAAGAAGAAAAACCAGATGTTGATCAACAACACCTATGCTTAGTTCTGGAAGCAAACATCCACAACACAACACAGATTGTTATAAACTTTTGATATAGAGAATGGGAGAATGTACATGGCATTTTTGCAGGCACAAGTGCCCCATCCAAAAGAAATCACTGATTACAAGAGGGCTACATTGGAGTTTAATACCAAAGATGTAAATCCATCTCATCAGATGGATCTACACAGGAAGATTGGAGAAATGATTTTCTCAACATTAGCCAATGCTTCCACTTCTGTTGCCAAATTACAGGTTTCTCTGAACAATATTCAAACCCAATTAAAGATGGAGAAAATATCATCCTTTGCAAAGGCTAACATGATTAATTCCTTAGAAGAATTGGTTCTCAAAATTGGGTATGACCCCTCAAATGTGAAAGAAACCGAAGAGTTTCTCAAGAAAAATAATTCTGACGTAGAATATCTAAGGAACCAACTGAAATTGTCAGCTATAGAAGACTCATAGGCCAAAGAGATAGCTGAGACATAATGGCAGAAGGAGGAATTGCTAAAGCTTATCATGGAATAAAGTGCACAAATAAATGAGATGGAAGCAGAGCTGGAACAATTAGTAAAGGAGAAGGAACAAACATCACCTATGGAAGCCATCCCACTTAGTGCAGTTCCTCTCACAGGAGTTAGCATAGCAACTGTATCAACAACCACTACAACAAAACTTCCATTAGCCACCCCACTGACATCTCTGGAAAAATATGTAGAGCTAGAAAAATCAATGGAGGGGATGACCCTGCAAAGAACATAGATCAATAGACCGAAAAAGGAGGTTGATAATCTCCAGGAGATTAAGTCTTCCTACAAGACAAACTACAACATTGAGAAGAAAACATCAGAAAATATCAAGCAGGAAATACAGTAGCTGGAAAAGCAAACAATGGCGGGAAAAACACTAGATGAAGCTAAGGAGAACATTTAGATGGACATCTCCAAGTCCAAAAATGAAATTTGGCCCATGGTTCAAATTATGTTTGAACAATAGGAACTAGTGTTGAGGAGCAGGCAGGCCATTGACAAGATAAAGGGAGAGCTAGGGGAAATGCCCACAGAAGCAAATGAAATCATTAGATTTCTGAATTTGAAGACTAGGGAAGAGTTGGAAGATTTGTAGATTGAAGATAGGATGTAAACCATCCTTGAAGTCAAGAGGGTTCTAAATAAAAGAGGATTGATGTTGCAGCTAGAGGCGAAAGTCCATAACATGGACATCAGAGTTCAGAGGTTCTTCAGCAAGATCGATTCCTTACAAAATAAAGGTCTTCCTAGTTTACTAATATTGAATGACAAATTGATGACCCTCTCTGAATACAAGAAGAAGATTGCCACGATGGCCAAGGATAGTTCCAAGTTTTTAAGAATACAGGGAAACATAACAGGAAAAGCATTTCTAGAGACTTTGCAGCTGGACCTCAACATCCAGCATGAGATCAAATATATTTTCATCACCAAGCTGACATTTTCTAAATATACATAAATGGATGAAATCTACCGAAGATTGCTCAAAGTCACCATTCCCAGTCAGCAAAGATGGGAGGAGCTGTGCACTTTGATCGAATGAGGGATGAGGTGTAAAGTCCAACTCAGCATGCAAAGCAGTCAAAGTCACGTGAATGACTCACCAACGAACTTCCCCAAAATCAGCATGAAAGATCTGACAGATCATCATCAATTCCTACATTTTTGTAACTTGTTATCTAGTTAGTTAGATCTAGAATCTGCCATGTCTTGATCATAAATGACAGGGTTGTTTGTAATTTTGATTATAAATACTTCGAACTTGGAATTATTGAGGGTTGATTTTTACACCCTAGCAAGCTGTAAGAACTGTAATTTTCTCAAGAGAACTACCAGTGATAAAAGGTGTTTCATAGGATTCCTGCATGTTAGTTGTTGGTGAAGTTTTCTCCTCTTTGTTGAATGTTTATCTCTCTCAGTACTCACTTTGTTTTTCTAAATCTGATCATTTGAAAGTAGCGAAAGTTGCATAATTTATCCTCGTATACTCTGTTTCCGACTTTTAATGATCTAAATGTTTTCTTTTGATGTTACAATTAAGAAGTTATTAAATGATTCTTGGTTATAATTGATTATCTCATATTTTCTGCTTTTCATCATTTTTATGCTAAAGAATCCAACAATTGCATTATCCTGCCCTGTGAGAATACCTTTTAAAATCTGTTAGTTGGTCCCTAATTTTATAAAACAGACCCCATAGCCCAATGGAGGCATAAACCTTTTTTCAGCCATTTTATAAAAGCAAACAACTTGGTCCTATTTATTTTAACTAGCCTAATATCTGAAATTTGAAACAAAGTTAAATCTTACAAAGAGATCCCTCTCTGAAACTGGTAGTTCTAGATCCCAGTTTCGAAGTGGTTGGATAAAGTTACCTCTGGTAAATTTATTCTGCCTTTCAACAACCTCTGGGAATTTACAGAGTGATAACAATCTATATTTAAATAGAATGGAGGGTCATTTGTCGATGATCAATTATGAGAAACTCAATTGTAAATCTATCTGTAATGTTTTCTTTTGCATTAATAAATTGCTCCAAGTGGCAATGTTGTCTGGGGCAATGGATGTTTCCCCATAGGGGTTTTACGACATCAAAACATCAGTGTGTTGATATTTCATTTAGATATGTAAGTGGTTACTGAAGGTGTTCGTCCTCTGTTGGAATACTCGTGTTGTTGAACAACGACAACTAGTTTCAGGATTCTTATAGGACTCCCTATATACCTGAGGGTATGTGGAAGTGACAACCCATGTACATGTGCTTTTTGATGTCATACTACTCAAAGGGGTACCAATAGGGGTTTCCAACAAGGTGAAACCATGTTGAATTCATACATGTATTATTCCCCAACCACAATTTTACCCTCTTAATAACAAATCATTGTTATTTATAGATGTCAAAATATGTCTCTAGCTTGATTTTTTTCTAAAAATAAGTTGAGGAAAGAGCTTTGATACCACTTGTAAGGTACCAGAAGGAAATATGAAAAGTAGTAGCACAATTATTATCAAAATAGTTGGCAAAAATAAATGGAACCGTAAGCACAATGAAAATATGGATCCAAAAGATGATACCTTTATTATTTTGAGAACAATGTTCACTTATCTCTTCAAGGTGGAAACATCCAACATAGCATAGATCAAGTACAAATGATTCAACAAGACAATATTTTCAATGATTTCTACCTCTATATATACTACTTCTATCTAGTTTAGAAAATTCTAGAGGCGAAACCTTCTAGTAAGTCTTCTTGCATTAGTTGTGTTCACATTATTACATAGGCCTTATTTACTAGTAATGACCTTTATTACATAGAAAAATATATTAATCTATCTACTTTATGGGTTAGGGAGGTTAGGACCCTAACAAATTCTCTAGTATGTGATAGTGATATCCTCAAGTGTTTTACTCAATGTACAATAACAACAATACAACTAATATATTTATGTAAGAATGGTTTTAGGTACACCTACGGGACTTCCGATATACCTGAGGGTACATGGGAGATTAAATAAATATACATATTATGTCTAATGAAATACTACTCACCAAGTACCAATAAATGTCTACAAGGGTGCCCAACTAGGTGACCTTGCTTGTATTCCCCACGTGAATGCTTGTTTTACTCACTAAATTACATATCATTGTGTTTAAATATGCTAGAACATGTCTCTATCCTTAAAACAAATTCTCTAAAAATTGAAAGTGTGTTGGAACAAGAAAGTGTTTTTATACCACTTTTGGTGTTTTATACCACTTTTCGTGTACCTTGATAGATAAAATAGAAAACTCAGAGAAATATTGAAAATAATATAACCATGGAAATAAAATAAAAGAGAACCAATGTATTGAAGCAACAACAATAGGAAACCCTTTATTGATAATCTCAATAGGAACTAATGTAAGTTTGCCTCTTCATCGAGAAACTGTAATTGAATAGAGCTCTAATACAATATTAATTAATGACTTGAAATCTGATTAGATAAATTGTATCACAATAAATAATTTCCATCTATCAAAAATCCTAACCACCTAGTAAACATTCATTAATGAGGCTACATCAACTACATAGTTAACCTTATTTAGTGATCCCTCATATTTTTTATTACATACATAACTACCTAATGACCCTTATTTAATAAATAAGACCACTATACATTAATTAACAACCTACTCACTTAACTTTGGGAGCTAAGGCGAGACCCTAACATAATTCTCGTGCATTTAATTTTATATGCATAACTTGTTTGAATGCTGACTATAATGGGAAGCTCGGAATATGAATTAATTGTTTTGTTGTGTTGTAAGGAATCTTTATCCATAAGATGCTTTCTCCATAGAAAAAAGTGATTTGTGGGAACAAATCATGGGCCAAATACTTCATTTTTTCATATATTAAATTTTGGGAATGAAACCATTTGAAAAAAAAAGTTATGATGTTGTTTTTTTTTTTTTTTTAAATGTAAATCATATAATGGTATTAATATAATTTATTATGCAAATAAGATCATAATCTATATTTATACATAAGCTATAATTGTGTTGCAAAGGTAAATTGAGTTAAAGGAAAAGTGATAGAAGGTACTATTCTTGGTTGAAATTTGTTGGTGTTATAACCTGTGAAGGTTTTATTTGGATAATTGTTGTTATCCAATGAATTATGTGCTTATGTTGTTGGATTTTGTAGTGTGTTTGGTTTCGTGTTGTTATGTTTTAAAAAATGGGGTATTAAATGGTAATTGTTTATATTTTAATTGATGGAATTTTGTTGATAATTTTATGTATGCATGATCATTAAGGCTGATGAGATTCGTCTTTATTTATGAGCATACTCATTAGTTAAAAGGATTTTGGTTCTTGAAATGTGTCAAAGATTATTGTTTTCTAGAAGATTGGTTAATTCTTGAACTTTTGTTTGCTAATTAATAGTGCATATTAAGTCTCGTTTGCATGAAGACTTGAACAAGAGTGAGTATATACTCTTAACGGTTGATGGTATTACATGTGGAATTCAAAGGTGAAGGTAGCTTCACACACATATTGTAAATGATATCTAGTATTTAATATTTGTGTTTTTAATTATCAATTATATTGTTGCTTCATGTTTTTGTGGGAAACTCTTGATCTTGATAAGGATTATGTACTTGCTCAATTTTTATTTATTTTTAAATGTTCATGTTTTTGTTAGAGTGTTTCATGGCATGGCATATGTGCTACATATTAAGAGATGATGAAATCAATAAAAGAAAGATGTTCTGAGATGACACTAGGAAGGATTCTTGTTTTGGTATATTGTTTTCAAAGAAGGGCCTTGAAATGACATAATTTAAGAAGAATGTGCCCATAGAATGAATTTGAATACGAGGGACAAAAAGATCCTACATCGGATGTTATTATCTTTAATGATGCATCACAAGGAGAAGGATCCAAATAACTTATGTTATCGCTAACCATGACGATCTTCCCTTTGTGGTAGAATTGAAGTGTAATAGAGGGACTATGCCTCTACACACATGGTGTTAATCCATGGGAGATTTCGAAGAAAGTTAAAACTAAGATGTAGTTTATCTAAAATTGTTAGTTTTAAGGTGATAGTGAAACCAACTAACCTAACCAGAGAGCATACTTTTCTAATTGGAAAATATTGGTTATTATCAAGACCTTGGAAAATAAAAATATTTTTCTTGATGTGTTCCAAGCCTAACTTATGGAAAATATAGATAGGCAATATTTTAGCAGCAAATATAAGATCTACAACAACTCATTTTGTTGTGCATTGATATCAATGTGTTGGAATGTAGAAACACTCATATTTTTCTTATAGGGGAAAGAAATGAATGAGACAAGTGAAAACAATGAAAAATCCATGAAAGGAGAAGGTATGAAACCATAAATGAAATATATGAATTACATTGTTTTATCTAGGTTGAAAAGAAATACATGCCAACATTCTAAACAACAAGTTTACAAACAACTATGTATGTTTGACCTTGGATGGAAAACACAAGAAGTTTATGGATGTTGACGGCTATGCGACCCCCCTTCACCACCCGCAGGTCAGAAGGTCCACGCGCACTCACAGGATTTTCTTCCGTTCACGCCCTGAATAACTCAAAGGTTCCTCTAATTCCCTATCGAGAATTTTCCTTACCCACAACAACTCTTCCAGGTGATCTCCCTTAGTGATCGGGAAATCAGAACTCGCAGCTTCGCAAGTTCACTGCCTATCTATGGGCTTTCAAATCCCCGAGACCTGATGGCCAGTCAACGTTGACTTCTTCCCGTACCTATCGGGACTTCTGCTCTATCGCGATTTCACAACTCGTGATGTCATGCACTTTAAATTGCGAACTCTCGATACTCGATGCGTCGAATCTCCGATGCGCACGTGTGAATTGACCTTTCCACACCCCATCGCTTCGATTGGGATTTCGAAATTCGCGGGATCGTGAATCCTAATGCCAAAGGATTTGGGACTTACCTTTTCCCGATCCCCGATACTATGCCACCTGTCCTCCACTATCTCCTACTGTGACTCACACAACTCTCCTGTCGGGATATCGCGGATCGCGATTCCTACTTGCAAGAGTTTCTTGCCTTCGAAAACTCCGATTCTCCGAACTCCGACTCCTCAGGATATCCTGACATGCGTCCTTACTGATGGATGGTTCTGGGCTTGTCGGGATATCGCGGATCGTGATATTGCAAGTCTCGTTGCAAAAGCTTGTAGCTTCGGCTTGCGAATCCCTAATATGCGATGTCATGTGTAGATCTGACGGTCCCTATGACTCGGGATCGACGACTCTACCATTCCTAAGCTTCGAACCTCTTCCACACTTACACTGTAACCTCCTTGCACCTCCGTGAGATCCAACGGACCACTGAAATTCGTGAAATATCCTCCAAATATTTCGTCAACCCGTTCTCCCTTTGATGATTCTGCGAAACAAAGAAGTGTCTGCCCACGAGACTCGTTCACCCGCTCGCCAACCTGTGATGCTTCTCTCAGACTTCCCACGACGACTTCCCTGCACTTACCCTTCAGTGAATTCAAAGGCCTATTCCTCCTGAGATTTTCCACGACTTCAGTCTTTAGAAAGAAACCTTGCATGCACTCCTTGCGGAAAATCTTCAACAACGCTTAAGTGTTGAAGGCACTCGACTCTGCACACACCTGCAGCAGCAGTCTTCCGATGCTTCGCTCAGAATCACAACTCTGAGACTTCTCTTAGCCTGTGTACTTCTTTCACAGCCCTACGCCTAACTGCACCTTCGAGGAAATGAGAACAATAGCTAACTCCAATTGAACCCTTCTGTCAACGCACTCCTTGCGGACAATTCAACTACACTCCTTGCAGGAATCTCTAGCTCAATTAGAGAAACAATTGAAACTCATCCTTTCACCCTCTCCGACTTCAATCCATACATGAATCACATACACAACATATAAAAGCAAATGTATGACAGGAAGCAAACATTCATGAGCATATCAATATCAACACACAGAGAGTCAACACAAACCATGAATTTGAATCAAAGCTTTATTATATTAATTCAAATGCCTGTACATGGGTGTTCTTCATACACAGTTCTCTGCTTTCTCTTCTGCTCTTCCTGAGTTGATAATACAATGATACAATGAGGGTGTCTATATCCATTTTCCCTCTTGGACTCTAAAGCTATCAAATCAAATATTAACTTTTTATCTACCAGCATTAAGTCTATTAAATTCTGACTATCTACTAAGGACGAGAGCTATCCGCTCAAGGTCCATTTACAATGTACAAGCGTGCCTTCATAAATGGCTTCATTAAAGACTTGCGCAACAGTACCAAATCATTTTCAAAATTTGGTGCTAGCTTGTCCAGCTGTCCTCCGCTTCTGCGCTGGCTAGCTTGATGTGCTAGCGATGCTCCTGCATCATACTCCTCGACTTGAAAACTTTCATGGGCTCCTGTCCATGAGCTCCTGCACGGTCTGTCCATGCTTCTGTATTTATGCTTCTGTCTCCCAGCTGGCATCTTCCACTGGATGGTTCTTCAACTTGACCAGATACTCAAAATACTGCTTTCGCCTGGTCTTCTTACCCACTCTCTTGTCCAGTATGCATTCCATCTGTGACTTCTCTGCAACTGGCAATTGTTTCATCCACTAGATCACTGGTTCCTCAGCTCCAGCCTCTGCTTCTCCAGCCCTGTAAGGGTATAAATCTGCGATATTTAATATCGGAGATATTCTGATGCCATCCAACAACTCGATCTCATAAGCATTTTCTCCGAATTTTCTCAAGATCTTACATGGTCTGATTTTCTTCATCTTCAGCTTATTGTATGTTCCCCTTGGGAACCTTTCTTTCCTTAAGTGTTCCAGAACCAGATCACCAACCTCGAATTGAAGTTGTCTCCGATGCTGATCTGCTCTGCGCTTATATTCCTGATTTCATTTCTGCAGTCGCTCCTTCACCCTGCTGTGAAGTTCCCTCATCGCCTCAGCGAATTCTTCCGCACTAGCACTGCTAGTCACAGTCTGTTCTGAATCCCTGAGTTCAGAAAATCCCCTTGGCTACATACCATAGATAATCTGAAATGGACTCTTTCCTGTGCTCCTGTTCACTGAGTCATTGTATGCAAACTCTGCTTGTGGTAATATATTGTCCCAACTAGTATGGTGCTATGTCACCAAGCTCCTCAACAAGTCTCCCAGACTTTTGTTGACCACTTCCGTTTGTCCATATCTCTGAGGATGATAAGCAGAACTAAATGCCAAATTAGTTCCTAGCTTCTTCCATAGCGTCCTCCAAAAATGCCCTATGAATTTAGTGTCTCTGTCCGAAACTATACTTTTCGGCAATCCATGAAGTCGAATGACCTGCTTGAAAAACAGATTTGCGATGTGAGTTGCATCGCTAGACTTCTGGCATGGGATGAAATGTGCCATATTAGAAAACCTATCCACTACCACAAAGATGGAATCAACACCTCTTTGTGTCCTTGGCAACCCCAATACAAAATCCATGCTTATCGCCTCCCATGGCCTCTCTGGTATGGGTAATGGCTGATAAAAACCTGCATTTTGCTTCCTCCCCTTCGAATGTTGGAAAACTTGACATCTGTCGATGAACCTCTTGACCTCTGACTGCATCCCTGGCCAAAAGTATGACTCGCTTAGCTTCGCGAATGTTTTGTCATGGCCAAAATGTCCTGCTAATCCACCATTGTGCTTCTCCTTTAACAGATTCTCCATCATGGAGCATTTGAGAATACACAGTTGATTGCATCTGAACAAAAATCCCTCCTAGATCATATAGTCTATCCAAGGGCTTCTGTCTCTAAGAACTGGATTCTCAGCTGCTTCATACGCCTCTCCAAAATCTGCATCTCCTGCGTACATGTCCCTGATATTTTCAAAACCCAGTGTTTTGACTCGGAACTCCTGCAACAACAAACACTTCCTGCTCAAAGCATCAACCACTTTGTTAGCAGTACCCTAAATATGCTTAATCACAAACGTGAAATTCTGCATATACTCTACCCATTTAGCATGTTTCTGATTCAACTTCTCTTGTTGAGTCACAAACTGTAATGCATGGTTGTCACTGTACAATACAAATTATTTTGGGATCAAGTAATGCCTCCACTTCTTCAACACCTGTATGATAGCATAAAATTCTTTATCATACATGGAGTATTTCACTTTTGCCTCATCGCGCTTCTCGCTAAAATATGCAACCGACCTATCTTCCTGACTCAAGACTGCTCCTATGGCAAACCCGCTTGCATCACATTTCACTTGGAACGTCTTCATGAAATCTGGCAACACCAGAACCGATTGTTAAGTTATCTTTTGCTTCAGCAGACTGAAGCTTTTCTCAGCCTCTGTTGTCCAGTGAAAAGATTTATGTCGCTTCTTCACTGTATCCATCATTTTTGCGCTAATCCCACTAAAATTCCTGATGAATTTTCAGTAGAAACTAGCCAAACCATGAAAACTCCTCACCTCAAAAATATTTCTCGGTGATGGCCAATTCTTGATTACTTCCACCTTATCCGGATCCATCTTTAATTCATTCACTGAAATAAAAAAACCCAATTAAATGAGCTATGTCTTCATGAATGAGGATTTCTTCATATTAATCAACAGCTTCTCCTGCTGTAGCTTCTTCATCACTGTAGCCAAATGCTTTAGATGTTCATCCTCTGATTTTCTATAAATCAGTATGTCATCCAAATAAACAATGACAAACTTCCCGATGAATTCCCTTAGGACTTCATTCATCAACCTCATAAAGGTACTCAGTGCATTCATCAAGCCAAACGGCATGACTAGCCATTCGTACAACCCTTCGTTGGTTTTGAAGGCTGTCTTCCACTCATCGCCTTCTCTCATGTAAATCTGGTGGTATCCGCTTTTCAAATCTATCTTTGAAAAATACTTTGCCCCGCTCAGGAAATCCATCAGATCATCCATTCTCGGCAATGGGAACCTATACCTGATGGTTATTTTGTTGATTTCTCTTGAGTCGGTACACATTCTCCAACCCCCATCCTTCTTCGGACTGAGTACTGTTGGAACAGCACATGGACTCAAGCTCTCCCTGACCAATCCTTTGTCCAATAACTCCTGGATTTGCTTCTTAACCTCTTCATTCTCTTACGGCATCAACCTGTACGAAGCTTTGTTTGACAAACTGGCTCCTGGTATGAGGTCTATGTGATGACTCACACTCCTCATCGGTGGCAACGAACGTGGTAATTCGTCCACTATGATATCAGCGAACTCTTCCAGTAGTTCCTGAATCTCATCTGGTAGATCGTCCATTCTTTTTCTAGTCAGAACAATCCTCAGTTTCCTGACAACAAAGAATTGTGGATCTTCTTTCTTCTTCACCTTCGTAAGAAGCTCTTTCCCACTCATGAGAAGTACTGTGTTTCTTACTTCCGAATTCACCTTTTTATCCTTTATCGGAAGCAACATATGGGTTCTCCCATTCTTCTCCAGGGTATATGTATTCATCCTCCCATCATGAATCACATTTCTGTCATATTTCCATGGTCTACCCAACAATAAATGACATACATCCATGGGAATAACATCACACAGAATCTTATCATTATACCCTCTTATTTTGAATTCAACCAAGCATTGTTTAGTAACAGTTACCTGGTGTCCTTTCTGTAGTCATGAAACTCTGTATGGGCTAGGATGATCAGTCATCTCCAGCTCCAACTTCTCTACCATCTCGTTTGAAATGAGATTATCCGTGCTACCACTGTCCACAATAACCTTGCACACCCTATCCTTGGTCTTGCAAGCTGTTCGGAAAAGTTTGGTCCTTTGGACTGAACTTTCCACCTCCTTCCCGGGTGTTAAGAGAACTTTACGCATCATCAGTGACCTTCCGCCTTCTATGTCTTCTGCCTCAACATCTCGCTTCTGCGCTTCGATGATGTGAGCTTCTCCAATTTCCTTCTTTTTCTCTGGACACTCGTAAGACTTGTGCCCATTCTTTCCACATGTGAAGCAAGTGATTACTCCACCTCTTCCTCTTCCTCTACCTCTGGTATGAAGAAAAGTGTTGTTATCAGCATATCCTCCGCTCTTCTATGTATGCTGCCCTCTCTGTTCGACATGTGGCCCTCTTTGTGAGGTTCCACCTCTTTCAACTTTACCCTGAGGCTTCTTTCATTCCTCCTTGGGATTCTGGTATATGTCCTGGGCAACTGCTTTGCCTCTGGGCTGACTCCTTCCTTGGCCTCGCTGACCTTGCTTACCGCCCAGCTTCTCTTCAGCTTTCAGAGCCATCTAATAAGCATCCTCCACCATCCTGATGGTAATCATGCTCAACTCATCCTGAATGTTGTATCTTAGACCATTCAGATATCTGACAACCTTCTCATCATCGCTCTCCCAATGACTTTCTCTGATGTTCAGTCGATATAATTCTTCAGTGTATTCTTTCACTGTCATCAGCTTTTGTCTCAGGTTTTGCATCCTCGTGAACAGAGTAATTTGATAGTCTCTTGGGATAAACTTTGCTTTCATCTTCGCAATCATTCTATCCCAGCTCTTGATTTTCTGCTTGCCTTTGCAGGGTCTGTCAGCTTGTAGCTCATCCCACCACATTGTTGCATGTCCCTTCAAGCATGTGATAGCATGCCTGACTTTCTTATCCTCTTCGATATCTTCATAATCGAAGTAGGTGTCAAGAGATCTAATCCAATCTAGAAGCTCCTCTGCATCCAGATTTCCTTCATAGACTGGAATGTTCATCTTTTCCTTCACACCCATTCTGGAAATGGCTTTGATTAGGTGTTCATTTGCTACATCTTTGGCTACAACTTTCTCCTCACATTTAGCCTCTATTTCACTGTAAGAATCACTGAGATCCCCTGCACTAGTTGTGCGTCTTTGCGCTGTCTCCATCTCCTCAAGTCTTTCTCAGAGATCACGCATTTGTCTCTCCATTTCTGGATTGACTACTTTTCTACCTCTTCTTCGCACCTCCCTATCCTCTGGATCAGGTAATTTCCTTTCTCTCCTCGGTGCCATGGTGAAATCTCTTTCTCTGCTACAGAAAGCAAAGAGGTAATTCTCGCTCTGATACCACTTGACGGCTATGCGACCCCCCTTCACCACCCGTAGCTCAGAAGGTCCACGCGCACTCACAAGATCTTCTTCCGTTCACGACCCGAAGAACTCAAAGGTTCCTCTAATTCCCTATCGGTAATTTTCCTTACCCACAACAACTCTTCCAAGTGATCTCCCTTAGTGATAGGGAAATCAGAACTCCCAGCTTCGCAAGTTCACTGCCTATCTCTGGGCTTTCAAATCCCCGAGACCCGATGGCTAGTCAATGTTGACTTCTTCCCGTACCTATCGGGACTTCTTCTCTATCGCGATTTCGCAACTCGCGATGTCATGCACTTTGAATTTCCGACTCCCGATACCCGATGCGTCGAATCTCTGATGCGCACGTGTGAATTGACCTTTCCACACCCCCATCGCTTCGATTGATATTTCAGAATTCACGGGATCGTGAATCCTAATGCCAAAGGATTCAATACTTACCTTTTCCCGATCCTCGATACTATGCCACCTGTCCTCCACTATCTCCTACTGTGACCCACATGACTCTCCCGTCGGGATATCGCGGATCGCGATTCCTACTTGCAAGATTTTCTTGCCTTCAAAAACTTCGATTCTCTGAACTCCGACTCCTCAGGATCTCCTGACACACGTCCTTACTGATGGAAGGTTCTGGGCTTGTCGGGATATCACGGATCGCGATATCGCAAGTCTCATTGCAACAGCTTGTAGCTTCGGCTTGCGAATCCCCGATATGCGATGTCATGTGTAGATATGACGATCTCTATGACTCGGGATCGACGGCTCTGCCCTTCCTGAGCTTCGAACCTCTTCCACACTTACGCTGTAACCTCCTCGCACCTCCGTGAGATCCAACGACCCACTGAACTTCATGAAATCTCTTCCAAAGATTTCGTCTGCCCGTTCTCCCTTTGATAATTCTACGAAACAAGGAAGTGTCTCCCCACGAGACCCATTCACCTACTCGCCAACCTGTGATGCTTCTCTCAGACTTCCCACGACGGCTTCCTTGCACTTACCCTTTAGTGAATTCAAAGGCCTATTCATCCTGAGCTTTTCCACGACTTCAGTCTTCAGAAAGAAACCTTTCACACACTCCTTGCAACAAATCTTCAACAACGCTTAAGTGTTGAAGGCACTCGACTCTACGCACACCTGCAACAACAGTCTTTCGATGCTTCGCTCAAAATCGCAACTCTGATATTTCTCTTGGCCTGTGCACTTCTTGCATGGCCCTACGCCTAACTGCACCTTCGAGGAAATGAGAACAATAGCTAACTCCAATTGAAACCTTCTGTCAACGCACTCCTTGCGGACAATTCAACTGCACTCCTTGTAGGAATCTCTGGCTCAATTAGAGAAACAATTGAAACTCGTCCTTTCACCCTCTTCGACTTCAATCCATACATGAATCACATACACAACATATAAAAGCAAATGTATGACAAGAAGCAAACATTCATGAGCATATCAATATCAACACACAGAGAGTCAACACAAACCATGAATTTGGATCAAAGATTTATTATATTAATTCAAATGCCTATACATGGGTGTTCTTCATACACAATTCTCTGCTTTCTCTTCTACTCTTCCTGAGTTGATAATACAATGATACAATGAGGGTGTCTATATCAGTTTTCCCTCTTGGACTCTAAAGCTATCAAATCAAAGATTAACTTTTTATCTACCAGCATTAAGTCTATTAAATGTCGACTATCTACTAAAGACGAGAGCTATCCGCTCAAGGTCCATTTACAATGTACAAGTGCGCCTTCATAAATGGCTTCATTAAAGACTTGCGCAACAGTACCATAGCATTTTCAAAATTTGGTGTTGTCTTGTCCAGCTATCCTCCGCTTCCGCGCTGGCTCACTTGATGTGCTGGCAATGCTCCTGCATCAGATGTAAAAATGGAATGGTTGATGATTAAATGTGTTATCCCTCTTCAATGTGGATATGTGCTAGGGAATTATAGGAAAAATAGGACGTGTCTTTGCCTTAGATTGTTATTATTGAGGTTGTGCATCTCTATGAGCTTGTGCTCATCTACTCACACAAACTTGAGGGTTTCTTTGTAGCTAAATATCATCACAATAATTGTTTGTTTGTTGGATGCCACAGAGCTATTGAAAGTCAATACTTGGTTTTCTTATGGATTTAGCTTGTTTTTATTTAGCACTGAGTAAAAAAAAAATTGCAGCTCCTTGTTTGAATCTTCTACAAGAGAAGGGCTATTTTACTTGAACTCTTCTTATCTACATCTCTTAATATGTCACGAGAAGCATAATCTAACTTTCATCAACATGCCCTCTACCTTATGAAAGTTATATAATTTGGTAGGATTTCAAGGAGGAAGGTTCTTATGGTTCCCTTTGGACAACTTCCCTTATGTTAATGTTGTGTTATTCTAGGCTTCATTGGTTTTTAATGCATAAATTCTCAACAATGCCAATGAAGTGTTTATCAAACAAAATAGTTAATATCTATTATGTATAGATATCTATACATCAACTTATATTTTCTATGACTCACCTAGGTTAATAATATCTAAATTGCATTATTGTAGGAAACATACCACTCCTTTAACGATCTAATAAAAATTTTGGACTTCAATATATGTCTAGAATTGAAGAGTTTTCAAACGGAAATGTGTTAAATGTAATTAGAAAAACATGCCTTATGGAATGCACTATAAATAGAAATCTGTCTTCAACTCAAGTACGTTATTGATTTTAGTTTTACTTTCTACATTACACCTTATACTTACTAAACTCGATATGCATACTTTATTTAATTGAAGTACTTCTTGATGTTATATTACACCAT
The DNA here is from genome assembly GCA_000966675.3 of Picea glauca. Classification (NCBI taxonomy): domain Eukaryota; kingdom Viridiplantae; phylum Streptophyta; class Pinopsida; order Pinales; family Pinaceae; genus Picea; species Picea glauca. Next base: position 194,480 of record JZKD02S1662601.1, read on the forward strand.
TGCTTTTATCAATACTAAGTTTAAAAAGTTACATTTATTTATTGAAATTGTTGAAAAGAAACATGCCTTCAAGCTATGCACTCTTGGATAGCAATCTTCCTTTTAACTTAATTATCAACTCTAATTGAAATTTGATAATTCCATCTACTTACATAATCGAGAACAATTTTATTTATATTTATAATTTCTTTATAAAAATATTTAACTAATTTAAAAGGCATGGAACACATATTTTCATTCTTATTAATAGCATTATACATACCCATATAAATGGGCGAATATTTATAAAATTAAGGAGAATGACTCAATTATTTTAAGAGAATAATTTGTTGGATATTTATTTTTATTTATTTTAAAGATAGAAAATCTAGAAAGTATAATTTAAAAGTTTTAGTTACATTTTAATATAATATTAATTAATAAAATAAATATCAATGTAATTTTTAATATATTTTAAATAATAAAATAATACTTTTTACAAAAATACAAATAACTAGCATACTTTCAAAGTAGGGGAAAGGAAACACCGAACTGAATTAAGGTGGTTAAGTTATTTAGATATCTACCAATTTTATTGTTGGATAGAAAATGAATACATTAAATGATCTTCTAGCAAGGCTAACCATGAATGGATAAATGATGTGAGGATGTCATGTAAGAGTCGTGAAATACCAGTTCATCATTAAATCAATCTATGGTGTTTTTAATCCTTCAAGGACTATAAGAATATGAGGAAATTAAGGGTCATTGTTGTGTATCATTAAATTAATCTATGGTGTTTTTAATCTTCCAATAACTATTAGAATATGAGGAAATGAAGGGTCATTATTGTGTATCAGAATGTTTTGACATTTTCTTTCCCTTCCTCTACAGGATATCACACTTAAATATAGGAAAGGTGTTGACTCTACCGTTGCTTACTCACCGGAATCACCTTTCGCTAGTGGCTCAGATGCTTCCTCTATTAATGCTACTAGTGTTTGGCTAGTAGCTTTGTCCTGCTAGCTTGAGTGCTATGGCTTCCTTTGGATCCTGATCTAGAAATGGTATTGCTTGATTATGGCTTTTCTCTTGGGTATGGGTTTAGATATGGAACTGGGTCTACAATAAGCTATCAAACTTCCACAACAAGCTCGGTCACCTTCTTCCTCAGAAGAGCGGTTATGCATCATAGGAAAGAAATAGAACTGACTAAGGGGGTTGGTTGTCTAACTACCTGATGAATTCTGCTCCTCCGTCATCAACATTGTTGTATTCAAGTGGGGAATAATATGACCGATCCAACTGGATAAAAGTTAGGCATTAGATCAATATCTATGGGATTAATCATCTATCTTTTGTGGGATTAATCATCTATCTTCAACAAGAGCTTTGATCACAACTAGATAAAAGTGAGGCATTAGATCAATATCTATGGGATTAATCATCTATCTTCTGTGGGATTAATCATCTATATTTGGCAAGAGATTTGATTACAATTGGATAAAAGAGAGGCATTAGATCAATATATGTGGGATTAATCATCCATCTTCAGCAATTGCTTTTATCACTTCAGTCTCCTGCTCCTCGAACGTGTTTATCAAATCCCCGCAACTTCCCATAAGCATGAGAAATGGTGTTAGGATCTAGCAAAAGACTTCATCAAACCTGTCCTGAAGGGGATTAGCAGGCCCCTGGTGGCTCTATTCGAATAGGTTACCAAGGAAGGAGGATGGTGTGTTTTCAAACCACATTGTTGTCCCTTGGTGAGTAGAGTGAGCTCTTGATCATTCAAATTCATTTGATCCAAGGGTATAAGTGATCCAAGGGTATAAGTGTCAAATCAGGAGGATGAAAACATGAAATTACTTCCATATTTTCCTTGAGCCCACAAAGAGATCAACTTTGATATTAGCTAAAGAATTTTCAATAGAGTTGGATGTTATAATGTAATTGTTCTGAACATGAGCGAAGGATGGAACCAAACCTTTAATGATTCAAAGACCAGACAATGAATGTGAGTATCTAAATTATTTACAATCCCTTTGACTCTATATAATCTATTCTAATTTATGATCAGTGTTATGAAAGTATCCATTAAAAGCTAATTTTCATGTTTGTGCTATAATGGTAGGCGACGATATTGAAACATTAACATTTCTACAAGATTATTGTGGATATGCCAATATTCTGGTTCGATATGTCAATATTCTAGTGATAGCAAATGTTGTGTTCACTTTTCCATCATGGATATTTCCACCTATTTGTTCTCCTATGGGATGCCCCGATCCTCCTCTTTTTGGCTTTTTGGGCATTCCAACTAATTTCTTCTACCATCTACCAAATCAAATTTCCAAAATTTCTTCTAGGATCTAGCAAATCAAATTTCCAAGTTGTGAGTCAATTTTGACCCAAGAACACAACACAGATTTGATAGGAAAAAACAAATATGTGCATAACGAAAACCATAAGAAAAACGCATCTAAAATTATACTATGATTATGAACATAGATTTCATCACACAGAAAAGTCTTCACATATATAAAGAAGATTCAAACATTAAACATCGTTCAAGTGGAAACTAAATGTGCACAAACAACCATCTTGTGAAATGCCGCAACAAGGATTGATCCACATGCATGATTAACATCCAGTGCAACCATTCCATAACCGAATTTGCAAAAGATAGTTAGTTGAAGAGATAAAATGGTAGAGAATTAAAGATGTACATACAACCATTCATTCATTCACAGGTCCAGTTTACCCAAAATGCAAAATGTACAAGAACAGATAAATCTCATATTTTCATTTTGATACGTCAAGTGCAATGTGCAACGTGCTTGTCTTCTTTCTCACATGGACATTTGTAACATAGATTACATGCATCAAACTAAATTCTGTGGGAATTCATATTATTACAAGCAAATGCAAAACATGAATACAAGAGCATGCCAGAAAGAAAATACGCATCTTTACTCAATTGTCGTCCAACAAACCAGTTGCAAATCAATCAATTGTAGATTTCATATGAGACCACCAAATGAATAAATACCTAAATGGTTCTAATCAAAGTCAACCTAATCCATAAGTTTTGGGATTCAAACAAAATCAGAGCCTTACCACCATATCTCTCAATAAGAATATTCAAGGTATCTCACCCTTCCTACCTTCAATCTTCTTCTTGTCCGAACACAACACAAGCTCTGAACTTCTTAGAAAATTAATCACCTATGATGATTAAAAGTAAAACAGAAGAATCAGAGGGAAAGAATTGGTTCAATTGTGATTAATCCCTGGCACAAGCAGAAGGTTGCGAGTTTGAGAGTGATCCAATGTGCATGTAGATGCAGCCATCGATCTTCCTTTCAAATCCATCTCATTTCGTCCCTGAGTGCAGTGAATTTCACAGAGAATATACACCTATCAACAAGTTGAGGGTAGGATTCCCTAATAACTATGGAGGAAGAATAAGCTCTTGAAGGATTGGTCAAAGGGAGGACGATGGATGGAGAAGATCATTTAAAGTGGTCTCCACAACCACAAAGGGAGGGGGAGGGGATCGAGATGGGAGTGGGATTGGTAGTGGCGGCGGTGGAGGTGGCGAGGGGAATGAGAATGATAATGAAAAGAACAAAGAGGAAACAATGTTGGTGTTGGAAGCAATGGGAAAGTCATTAGAGACCATTCCGAGCGATTTGGCTGTGCTAGTGATAGAGGGGTGTGTTCCTGCTGCCATTATCAATCGACATGATGATTTGGAGAAATCGGCCCTGTTTCTATGGATTCTTCAGTTCGAAGGATTCAAGGAATGCTTACTTGATGACGACCTCTTCATTTCCAAGGTTACCCACAAACTTGAAAACAATCACGAAAAAAAATGTAGATAGGTGTGAAAATATTAAATAAAACACTACAGAATGCAGATAGGTGGTAGGTCTTAAAAAAATATTAAAACACATGGAATTATGTTATATGCTTCTAATAGACAATAAAAACCTATCAAGGAACTCTCTCTCAAAATACACTTTCGGTGTGATAATAATAACTAGCATACCCCTAAACATGGGAAAGAAAACACTGAAGTGAGTTGGTGTGGTTACTTTTCTTAAAGACCATGAGATTTTGCTTTTGGGAGGACTTAAAGAATTTTAGTAATGGGTAGTTGTGAAATTGGGTAAATCAACAGATTTGGACATACAATGACAAAAGGAACAAACTAATCATGAGAATGACCTGATTTCCTTCTATAACATTCATGCCACCACTAAAGCGGTCAATGGAGAGAAACATACAACACTGAATAGACTTATTGCAACCTTCATTTGTGACAATCCAGTTTGATCAACCTCTACTTTCTGATTTTCTGCGTTGACACTCTTGCCTATGCCTTTGCTACATGTGGTTCTGCCACAATGACACTGTGTGACACCTCATATGTTTTCTTGAGCCATCTAGATGGCTTAATGTTTGTGCATCATGTTCGTTTTTCTCAATGATTTGGCGCATCCTATTTGTTAGATGATAAATAATGTGTATCCAATAAACAATATGCATCAAACAGTTAGCTCACTACATGGTGTTTAATATTTTCCAGATTCAAGAATGCAAGAAAGCATGAAGCAGTCTACATGAACATCACAGGAAGCCAAAATGCTCTCTCCTGATATTTGACCATTTATATGAGAAAGGAGATAAAACAATTCATAATTCCAATGGATTACTTGAATTATCATGTATTTAATGCACTACTAGAGAAGGTTCGGGAGGAATTTGATTTCAACTACAAGGGAGCCCTCACTCTCCCCTACAATCTTATTGTTTTTTAGCATCTTACATGGATGCTAGCCAATCATGGTTAGACAACATAGTGCATGAGTTTGGAGAAACTCATTGACTTCGACTCCCATGAGACTAAGTGTGGATCATCCGAGGCAAAAGTCATTTACTCCAATCAGGGATGATTTTAAGAATGGAAATTTATTTTAAAATGTAGAAACCTTGGTGAATATTAGTAATCCTTCATATGCCAACAATAAATGTTTGGAGATATTTTCGTAAAAATATTTAAATTTCTAAGGATTTTATATATTTTGTATAAAAGTTTGGCAATTTTTAAGGTAAAATAATTTTATCCTTTAGAATTTGAGTGAATCATTTTTAGAATAGAAAATCTTTTTATGGGAAAAACCATGGAAAATTATTCCATGAGTGAAATTTATCCCCTAAAATCATCCCTCACTCCAATCAATTGGTTCTCCAAACCTTGGCCCAAAAATCCTTTTATCGACACGTAAAATCCTACAAATCTTGGGAATATTTCATTGTTTAGAATAATTATATGAGTTAATACATCTAAAGTGACAGAAATATTAGATGTGACTACAAAGTCTACGGTATATGGCCACTAAAACTTTTTTGAATAATAGTCACGAGAAATCGATCGTAAATTGCAAAACTACTAAATTATCAATTTTAATAACAATCACGAGAAATCGATGGTAAATTGCAAAACTGCTAAATTATCAATTGTTGAGAGATTGTGCAACGTTTAATTGTACTTGGGATATCCTATTAAGTTAATAACAATGGTATATGAGTTGATATTAATTTCTTGAAATTAATATCTTCAAATTAATATCCTTTCACTTGGATATTAATTTCCTAAAATTTATAGGATAATATTTTTTTTTAAATGTGGCATACAATTAAAATAAAGCAAACCAAGCTGGAAACAAATCATGATAGAAAACGTAACACTCGATTACGCTCTAGGTGAATCATCATAATGATATTTGCTGAAGAAGCTTTTTGACAAAGTGTGTCATTTTTGTGATCTGTGATAGTCATGCTAAACAACGTGAACGGTTAGATTTCATAATAAATATAATAAACAACTAAATTTTACATTTATTCTTACCAGTTTCATTTATGAAGTTGATCGGAAAATTGTTAAATAGCAAATGGTTAGATTTCAAATGGGATATAAGAGAAAACTTAGAGTCATTAAAAGTAATGCCTCATTTATGATATATAGTTGATATTTGAACTTCCTTTTCAAAGGATTAAGTCTTAATAATTTCAAGATAAAAGGTTTTATTATTCTCATATTCATCATACAATAAGAAGTAAGACAAACATACATTTAAATGCTTATAATATGTTTTGATGTTCCTTTTGTTTCAATAGAGACACAGAGGGAAAGTAGCTTCATCAAATTGATCGACACCAAATGCTTGTAAACAGGGTTTCAAGCCTCCTTGCCCCAAAGAAACCAAATAGATTGAAAAGAAGAAAATCCAAACTTGCTTCAGACTCATCAAAGGGGAAGATAAAGTGACCAAAATAAATCCCCGTAACAATCCATTTCATGTAGTGTTTGTTATTCCGATTCCATGCACGAGATTAAAGAAGAAAAAGAACAACCATTTTCAAACCATATTGTCCTTTTAAATAGGGGTTCAATTTGCCCAAATATATGGCAAAACCTTCTAATGTCCATCAAAAATTGCATGAATCCATTGGGAAACTAACTATACAGATACGGATTTATCCATTTCTTAATGTTGGAACACCCAAAATAAATGGTCTAAACAACAATTTCCATGAATACTGTCTAAACAACGATTTTCCATGAATACTGTCTAAACAACAATTTTGAAATTACATCCATTTATTGCCGTTAAATTTGAAAATTTATGACCATTATAAATTAGATATTGTAATTAATGATCTTAATTTATAATTCTGTATATGAAAACTAGGAAAATTTAGTCTTAACTAGTTTTTATGAAGTATTGTTGTATCTTTCCTATTTATTCCATGCTTTTGAACTGTTATTACTTTTTCCCCTCTCACAAATCTTGCATCTGCATATTGTAAAGAAATTTATACTCTATATAAATTTGAGATAATTAAAAAAAAAAAAAAACATACACGAGAATGATTGTCTTCTCTATTGCCAGACACAAAGACTCTTTCCCTCAACCATATGTTTTCCAAGTATTTTTTAGAAGGTCGTACGCAGGCTTTACCGGCCCATATGTAGCCTCGCATAGAATTCTGATCTCCTTGGGGCTGCACGAGTTGAAGGTTGGACGTGTGGGATGGGAGTGGATGTATTTAGTTAACCAATATTAGAGGTTTGTACTTCCACTAAATCATGACTTTTTTGTCAATGCATTTTGGAATTTATTTAGTCAATCATCTTTATAATTTTCACACTTTGTTAAAGAATTTAATGGAAAAAGCAAAATTGTTGCCTTGTAAAAAAATTCTTATATCATATCCTTAAATACAAATTTTTTATTTATTCACTAAATTGCATTGATGATAAACTACATTGGTATTTATACATAGGTTAAAACTGTGTAGAAAAGGTAAACTTAACTAAATGAAGATTGGTATTTATACATAAGTTATAATTGTGTGGAAAAGGTAAACTTAATTAAAGAATAGTAATAGAAGGTACCATTGTTAGTTGAAATTTGTTGGTGTTGTAACATGTGGTTAAACTCAATTAAAGGAATAGAAATAGAAGGTACTATTCTTGGTTGAAATTTATTGGTGTTATCACATGTGAAGGATTTTATTTTGATCGTTATTGTTTTTCAATTAACTATTTGTTTATGTAACATGTTGTTTGTTATTGTAGTGTGTGTTTGGTTTTGTGTTGTTATGCTTTGAGAAATTGGGTATCAAATGGTAATTGGTTATATTTGAATTGATGGTATTTTGTTGATAAGTCTATGCATGTTCATTAAGGTAGATGATATTTTCTTTGTTTATGATCGTACTTATTTGTTGAAAGGAATTTGGTTCTTGAAATGTGTAAACGATTATTGTATTGTTGAAGATTTGTTGATACTTGAACTCTTGTTGGTAAACTAGTAGTGCATATTAAGTGTCATATGTATGCAGATTGATTATACTCTTTAATGGTTGATGGTATTACACGTGGAATTCAATGGTGATGGTAGCATTACATGTAGATTGTAAATGATGGCTAATATTTGATATTTGTTTTTTTTTTTAATGATCATTATGTTGTTGCTTCATGGTTTTTGGCCCAACTATTGAGCTTGATAAGGATTATGTACTTACTCATTCATCCATGTTTAAAAAAAAAATCATTTTTTTGTTAGATTGTTTGATGGCATAACATGGATGTTACATATTAAGAGATGGGAAAATTAAGAAAAGAAAGATGTTCCCAAATGACACTAGGAATGCTTCCAATTTTGGTATATTTTGTTTGAAGAAGGACAATGAAATGACACAATCTAAGAAGAATTTATAGATAGTGGAATGAAATTTAATATGAGGGACAAAAGGGTCCAACATTGACTTCCATTATCTTCAATGGTGGACCACTACGAGAAGGAATGAAAGAACTTATGTTATCCCAAACCATGAGGATGTTTCCTTTGTGGTAGAATTAAAGTGTAAGAGAGGGACAATGCCTCTACACACATGGTACCAATCCATGGGAAATTAAGGAGAAAGTTAAAACTAAAATGTAGTTTATCTAAAACTGCTACTTTTAAGGTGATAATGCAACCAACCTAACTAGAGGTGATCCAAAAAGATTTTTTAAATGAAAATGGTGGAGTTATTTATCATGTGTTATAGAAGAGGAAGTTGAATAAAGAGGAAGGATTATAGAAGAAACATCACAGCCATATGCACATATACAGATCTGAAATAAAGTGTAAAAAAATAGCAAACCATAACACCAATGTGATAACGAAGTTCGACAATCTTGCCTACGTCTTCGGGCCTTTGTCCTAGTGAGATTTCTTATTTCTATTTGAATCTTTTCAAGTAAATCATGAAAGTTCCAATGGATTAAAATAATGAACTGGTCGTATTCTACCAGATCTCATGAACCCATAAAAATTGGCAGCACCCAAATCGGATGACTGGAGGTCCCAGAAATGGCCCGCAAAGGTGTGCTCCTCAATAGCTCCCCTGCATGACAATGGCTTTGGCTCAATAATTCAATAGCATAAACCTATTTTGAACCCCCTCTCATGGCCTCAAGAAGGCCTGGTTTATATAAATCTGAAGTTGGTTATCATCTCCCAACTTCCCCCCAATATTTGGCCTTAAAAAGGGCCCAATATCCCCCAAAAAGGGCCAAAAATATCCAAAAATGTTGAATAAAACCATAAAATGTTTTAATATAAAGTTAAATACCCACTTTTGGGAAAATAAGGGAGCAACCCCCTTTGCCCCCGTGCCCCTGGTCATATGGGGTACCTGCACGTGGCCTAGGGCTGATAACTGGCATGCTAGCTCCTTGGTTGTTCGCTCTTGGTCCTATGGCATGGCAATATGGCCCATGCCTATGCACTCATGCACCCGATCAGTTGTAGCCCCCAGATGGTAAACCCATGGACTAGTGCCCTAGTCGACGGGAAAACCCGACCGACCGGGTGCTATCCATTCACCTTTTTTCCAAGTGTGTAGTCTGAGCGCAATAGTGTGGAACCTTGAGTCACATGATCAAGGTTTCAGAACTGAGGGCTAAGTCCCCAACTGTTTAACTGCGCGCCAACACTTAAATTGGAGGTAGTGGTCATATGTGGAAGGGTTGCGACCGAGGGATGGGGCTAGGCCCCATCCCTACCTTCCTCCGCTCAGACCCATATACAAATTTATATATATAATTTTCCCTATGGTAAATAAGAACCATCCATAGGCGGACTGGCTAGCCCGAGCTACGCGAAACCTTGGCGCCCGGGGAGGTCTAGGGTTCGAAACCCATAAACTCCAAAAAAATTTTAAACCACAAACCAATCAAAGTGATCCAGGTGGATATCGATGGCCACCCACCTTTTCTGACTGGCTCAAAATAGTTTTCTGGCAATTTTGGAAATTTACTATTTTTAGTAGGTTTTAACTTCCGGGGCCATTTTGAGGGCCTAAATGAAGGTTTTTTGAGATAGAGGTTTTCAATGATATCCAAAGGCATTATTGATCCCCCAAAATGAATCTCCTCGATGATACCTTTCCAACGAGCTATCATAGGACTAAAACGAAGATCATATGCAAAAGTTACGACCCCGAGAAGTTGATGTACTAACTTACCCAAACGGGGCCCACATGATTTTTGGCGCTTCATCTCCTAGGGTTAGGTTTTTGGATGTCTAGGGATTTTGGAATTCCTGTTTATTGTAAAAAGTCCTTCAGAGCCTCATTGTAATCATCTTCTTGCGAATGCGAGTAGCTGTCACATCTCTTCTCAGAGATAAGTTGCCACCATTCTAGCGAGTCTTTCACTCTATATTTTTACAGTCTCTGTACATTTCTTTCATTAATATAAATCATGTATTATTGTATCTTTGTGTTTATGGTTTCATCTCTAATATATTTATGTTATATTATTGGATATACACTATATCTCTGTGCATTTATTTTATTATATCTCCGCTCTCATTTCGTGCCAAAAATAATCCGGATTGGTGGTATCAGAGCAGGCTGCTCTTGATCGTTTTTTCAGTGAATGTCCCCAACAAGGTCCGAGTATAGAAAGTTGGGTCTCGAGCTTGTCTCTCTTGAAGACAATCTCTCTTTCACACCCAAGAAACCCTCAATGGCGGAATAAAAGAAAAATGACGGAGCAGACGATCCTATCAATCTGTTGCTTGAGCAAGCTCTCATGTAACAGAGGAACAAAATGATGGAGAATTTTGCCCACATCCTTAAATACCTGCCGATAGAATTAGGCTCATATTCACCAAGAAACCACTTTGGAGGCACCTCGCCTTCCAAGGTACAAGTTAATTGTGATATTCCTGTATTTGAAGGATAGATAGATGCAGAAGCCCTAGAAAAATGGTTAACTCTGCTAGAAGGTTATTTCTTTGTTTACAATTTTTTCAACAAAGAAAAGATCACCTTTGCACTCCTTAAATCTTTCCCTCATGTCAAACATTGGTGGGAAACTTACTGGGAGAAAATTTCCACATAGGAGTTTGGAATATATGGGGCCGATCCCACTTGGGATTTTTTTGTGGATGCGGTAAAGGAACAGTGTTACCCTGTTGGCAACTATGAGGACCAGTACATGAGATGGACTGCACTGCAGCAAGGGAGGGGCCAAGCAATTTTGGAGTTCACCAATACCTTCCATACCTTGCACACCAATATGGGTATCAAAGACTCTGAACGACATTTGGTTCTGAAATACCATGGGGCTCTACACAGATACATCCAAATTGAAATGGATATTTTGGACATCTCATCACTCGGTGCTACCTATCGATATGTTGTTAAAATCGAGCAGAAATTTAAGCACCAGAACAAATGGGATTTTGGTTCTACAAATCCGCAACAACCAAAGTATGACAAAGACGTCCCTAACAAACAGTCTCCAGAAAACTAGTCCAAGCCACATGAAAAGAAGGGTCACGGGAAGACAAAGAAGGACACCAGAAAATGGTGCGATTTCCACAAAATCCCCTGGCACAACACCGATGAATGTCACTAAAAATAGTCATTGGTGGCCGAGATCAAAGACAAGGAGACAAACCTTGATTCAGAATCTGATTTTGAAAATACTGGTAAAGGACAGATCATTGACGCAGACCCCACTGTTATTGTCGCGACTGCAACAATTCAACCAGAAGAACCAACATATCCTAAAGAGGGGAGCACCTTTTTCATTCAAAGATGTGGGTGAAGGGGACCCCCCTGCATCTTATTGTTAATAGAGGAAGCCAGAAGAACCTCATCTCAGCAGAGGTCATCGAACAACTAGGATTGTCGATAACACCACACCCACAACCATACAACATCGGGTGGCTTCACCAAGGATGAGATCTTCGTGTCAGCCAACAGTGTCGATTGTCATATGACATCTAACCCTTCAAGGATGAGGTATTATGTGATGTTTCCCCACTGGATGTCTGTGATGTTCTCTTGGGCCAACCATATATGTGGAGATGCCACGCTGTTTATGAGTCTTGACCCCGTAGTGTCATTGTTACTTTGGGGGCTCATCTCTACAGAATACCAGAGGTATTTCCAACTATTATTCCACCTAAAAAGTGTCACAAGGTAGTCTCTCATACTACAAAATTCAGCTTCTTCACAATCTGTTCAAAAAGGGAACAAAAGGACATTGCAACCACTACATCCTCGCCCCCTGCACCTTCTATCCAATAGAAGCAGGTCGACAAGGTTGCAGAAAAGAGCAAATATTCCTTATGCACACCTTCCTCTCATGTAGCTCAACTTGTTGAACAACCTCAGCTTCAATAGGTTCATGACAGACTTCCACAAACTAAGCAACACGATGTCTCCAGCAATACAAGCAGCTCACCAAGATGCAGATCCAGGAAACGCTTTTCCCTCTCCCACGGGAACTCAACGCAATGGAGACCATTACTTCCTAAGGAGGGAGGATTTCTCTAGGTGGATATTGGTGGCCACCCACCTTTTCCGACTGGCTCGAAACAATTTTCTGACAATTTTGGCAATTTACTATTTTTAGCAGGTTTTAACTTCCAGGGCCATTTTGAGGGCCTAAATGAAGGTATTTCAAGATCGAGTTTCTCAATGATATCCAAAGGCATGATTGAGCCCCCAAAATGAATCTCCTTGATGATACCTTTCCAATGAGCTATCATACGCCTAAAATAGAGATCATATGCAAAAGTTACGACCCCGGGAAGTTGATGTGCTAACTTACCCAAATGGGGCCCACATGACTTTTGGCGCTTCATCTCCTAGGGTTAGGTTTTTGGATGTCTAGGGTTTTTGGCATTCCTGTTTATTGTAAAAAGTCCTTCAGAGCCTCATTACAATCATCTTCTTGCGAATGTGAGTAGCCATCACATCTCTTCTCAAAGATAAACTGCCACCATTCTAGCGAGTCTTTCACTCTGTATTTTTATAGTCTCTATACATTTCTTTCATTAATAGAAATCATGTATTATTGTATCTCTATGTTTATGGTTTCATCTCTAATATATTTCTGTTATATTATTGGATATACGCGAAATCTCTGTGCATTTCTTTATTATATCTCCACTCTCATTTCGTGCCGAAAATAATCTGGATCACACAGGGTGCCATGTGGGATCCCACGTCTAGGCCATGTGGCACCATTCCACGTGGAACTAACAAAAAAACACCAACAAAGCTTGATTGAAGCTTTGATACCACTTGTTACATCCCTAGTACCCAAATGGGATCACACTTGCATAAATTGAAAATAATATGACAATGACAATAATGGTTGGGATACTTGCACACCTAATGGTTGGCTAGCAC
>JZKD02S1662601.1:223385-239555 GCA_000966675.3 Picea glauca
ACCAAGGAGACATTTTCATTTTGAATCATCTTGTACTTGAACATTTAAGTGGGGTAAAAGGAGGTTTCCCCCTTGAAGAGGCTTATTATCTAAAATTATCTCTTTTTCAAGGCGTCAAGTACTTTTTCTGAGGTTTTTCTATGCTACATTGTGACGTAGACCCCCTTCCCTCGGGCTGAGATCTGCACAGGATCTTCACTAAAACCACGCCAAGTGTTAATCAAACCCTTTGCTTGAGCCACAAAGGACTTCAGGTTTCAGGAGTTGGAGAGCCTCTATATATCCCACATCTCTTGACAAATGTTGAAATGCGAATTGTCAACGAGGGTTGACCGCTCCAATGCACACCACCTGTTGCCGCTAAATCCATCTTTTTGGGACTCGAGTGAATGACCCAACAATCGTTCCTCTTGCCTTATGATTCCCCAAATTCTGAAATGCCAGAATGTTGAAAGGGTTCAATGTCCGATGGAATGCGCGATCGATGGCCATTCGGGACTCCGCGTATGGGAGTTCGCGATTCTCAATTCTAACTCACTTGTCGCGCCAATTCTAGAATTCCGAAATAGCGACCCTTTTTCAGGATTTTGTGTACCAGGAGTTTGAAACTCTCGGTTCCAAAAATTACTTGTCTCCTCTAGTTCCCAGACCTCGAAAAGCCGAAATTATGAAATTTCCCTCTGATGACACTTCGTGTTTCGTGACTTCGGGGTTTTCAATGCAAAGCACCTCCGCTCCTTGTCATCAGGATTTCCGAAATGTCGAACCCTGATATGCTGAAATGTTGATGTTTCACACCAATGGCACGTCGCGTTTCGCGATTTCAGGATTTTCAATGCTAAGGTCTCGGTTCCTTGTCATCGAGATTTCCTGTATGCCAAAACCCGAAATACCGAAATTTCACACTTGATTTTCCCTTTCACGATTAGGGTTTTAGAGTGACCAAGGATTTTGGTCTGCACTTGGGACTTACGGATCCCAAATTACTGAAATGATCTGATGGCTCAAACAGACCACGATCAATGGTCCACGTTGATTCTTGATTTCAGGGTGGCAAATTCACCCAACTCCTAACCACCTTACAGCTCCTCTGGATCCTATGGTCCTCGTGACTTCGCGAATTCTCCACGGAGAATTCTAACCACCAGATGCACTCCTCAAGGACTTCTATCCAAACGACTCAGCATTGTCCCTCCTGAACTTAACTTCTATGAGATGATTTCGGCCTCCGCCCCCCTTTGAACACATCAAAAGTTAAATCCCTCCTGATCTTTCACTTATAAACTCAAGCTTCCAAAATGATCCCTGCTCACACTCCTTGCGAAAAACCTTCAAATAACCTCTGGTTATTTGGATCTCCGACCTTGTGCACTCCTTGCAATAGTGGTCCTTCAACCTTCCTTTTGGATTTATAAAATCCAAGGCTTCAACTAACCTGCGCACACATTGCACAACTCTGTACTTCACCTGCACTTCAGTTGGTATGAGAACAACGGTATCTCTCCTAAGATTTCTGAGATAAAACTTAGACCCTCGTCAACACACTCCTTGCGGACGTTCGCTGCACTCCTTGTAGGAATTATCAGGAAGAGAAACAATTGAAACTCATTCTTATCCTTTCTTAGACTTCATACACTCAACATGAAATCATACACATAACACAGCATTGAAACAAATGCATGCAGAGAAACAAAGCAACTGTAAACATACCATTCAACAAATGTAAACAATAAGCATCATAACACCATGAAAATTGAGTCAAAGTTTAATATATTAACTCAAGTGCTCCTGTACATGGGTTCTTGTCTACAGCTCTCTGCTACAACTCTACAGCTTATGAATTCTGAATAATCATAAAAAGTTACAATGATACAAGGGTGAGGGTGTCTATATTCGTTTTCCCTCCTATGCTTCTAAACTGTCTAATCTAACATTCATATCTACCTACTTTACATTAACATACCTAAATGCCTAATACATCCGACAGATGAGAGTGATCTCTCCAGATCTGTTTACAACATCTAGACATAAGTGTGAGTACGCTTCCTTTAACTTATTACATTAATGCTTCAAATTTCAAAATTTAAAATGTTTTCATAAAAACGTGCTCCTTTTTACCATTTGCACGTCCAGTTGTTCCTTTGGCTAGGCGCGTTCTTCGGCTTTGGATTTGTACGATGCTCCTGCATCATACTCCCTCACTTGAAAATTTTCATGAACTCCTGTTCATGAGTTCTTGCACAGTCTATCCATGCCTATGAATTACTGCTTCATCCTCCCAATTGACATCTTCAACTGGATGTCCCTTCCACTTGACCAAGTATTCAAATTACTCCTTTGTCCTGGTCTTTCTGCTAATCCTCTTGTCAATTATGCTTTCCATCTGTGGCTTTTCAGCTACAGGCATTTGTTTTGTCCATTGAATTTCTTTCTGCTCATCTTTTTCTCCTGCTTCTTCAGCTCTATAAGGGTACAAATCTGCAACATTGAATATCGGTGAGATTCCAACTCCATCGAGTAATTCAATCTCATATGCATTTGCCCCAAATTTCCTTATGACCTTGCACGGTCCAATCTTTCTCATGTTTAGCTTATTATATGTTCCACTTGGGAAATTTTCCTTCCTCAGGTGTGCAACAATCAGATCACCAACTTCAAATTGAAGTTCTCACTTGTGTTGATCTACTCTTCGCTTGTATTCTTGACTTGAACTCTGCAATCACTCCTTAACTTAGCTATGAAGCTCCTTCATTCCTTCTGCAAAGTCCTCTGCACTAGCACTCCTAAATTCATTTTGTTCTGAATCTTTCAATTCAGAAACTCCTCTTGGTTGCATTCCATATACAATCTAGAATGGAATCTTCCCTATGCTTCTATTGAGTGAATCATTGTAAGCAAATTTCATTTGTGGTAGAATGTGATCCCATTGACTTTGGTGTTCAGTCACTAAGCTTCTTAACAAATCTCCCAAGCTCCTATTCACAACTTTTGTCTATCCATCCGTCTGAGGATGATATGCTGAGCTAAAAGACAAACTTGTCCCCAACTTTTTCCATAAGGTCTTCCAGAAATGCCCTATGAACTTGGTATCCCAATCAGACATGATACTCTTTGGAAAGTCATGAAGTCTGATGACTTCCTTGAAAAATAGGTTCGCAATATGAGTTGCATCACTGGTTTTCTGGCATGGTATGAAATGTGCCATCTTTGAAAATCTATCGACTACCACAAAGATCAAATCATATCCTCTCTGAGTACTTGGCAGTTCCAATATGAAATCCATGCTCACTACATCCCACGACCTTTTAGGTATGGGCAATGGTTGGTATAACCCTGTGTTCTACCTTTTTCCTTTCGTGTGCTGACAAATCCTGCACCTATCCACGAATTTATTGACATCTGTCCTCATCCCTAGCTAAAAATATGACCCATTCAACTTTGAGAACGTCTTGTCATGATCAAAATGTCCGACCAATCCTCCACTTTGTTTTTCTTTCAATAGATTCCCCTCATGCAGCATTTTGGAATACATAGTTGATTTCCCCTAAACAATAATCCATCCTTGATCATGTATTCAGTCCATTGGCTTCTATCCCTGAGAATTGGATTCTCAGATGCCTCATATGCCTCTTTAAAATCTGGATCATCCCTGTACATTTCTTTGAGCCTATCAAAACCTAAAGTCTTGACTCTGAATTCCTGCATAAGAAAACATTTCCTGCTCAAATCATCAACAACTTTGTTAGCAGTTCCAGAAATATGCTTAATCACAAAAGTAAAATTTTGTATGTATTCAACCCATTTAGCATGTTTTTGGTTCAACTTCTCTTGTCGAGTCACGAATTACAAAGCATGATTATCGTTATACAAAACAAACTCCTTGGGAACCAAATAGTGTCTCCATTTCTTCAATGGTTGTATGATGGCATAGAATTCTTTGTCATATTTGGAGTACTTAACCTTCGCTTCATTCAGTTTTTCGCTAAAGTATGTGATCGGCCTGTCATCTTGGATCGAGACTTCTCCGATTGCAAACCCACTCATGTCACACCTGACCTAGAATGTCTTGCTAAAATCTGGCAAAACCAGAATTGTTTGCTTAGTGATCTTCTTCTTTAGCAGGTTGAAACTCTTCTCTATTTCCTCCATCCAGTGAAAAGATTTATGTCTCTTCTTCATCGTATCCATCATCGGTGCACCAATTCCACTAAATTTTCGAATGAATTTCTTGTAGAAACTAGCCAAGCCATGGAAGCTTCATACTTCAAATATACTCTTCGGCGAGGGCCAATCCTTAATCGCCTTTATCTTTTTCAGATCCATTTTCAGCTCATTTGTAGAGATAACAAAACCCAAATAAATGAGTTATGTTCTCATGAATGATGATTTCTTCATATTAATCAGCAATTTCTCTTACTGTAATCTTATCATTATAGCAGCTAAATGATTTAAGTGTTATGCTTATGTCTTGCTGAAAATTAATATATCATCAAGATATACAATGACGAATTTCCCAATGAAATCCTTTAGGACTTCGTTCATCAACCTCATGAAAGTACTGGGCGCATTCATTAAGCCAAATGGCATGACAAGACATTCATATGGCCCCTCATTCATCTTGAATGTTGTCTTCCATTAATCACCTTCCCTCATTCGAATTTGATGATATCCGCTTTTCAAATCAATCTTTGAAAAAAACTTTGCTCCACTCAAGCAATCCATCAAGTCGTCCATCATTGGTAATGGAAATCTGTATCTGATGGTAATTGTATTGATTTCCCTTGAGTCTGTACACATTCTCTAGCCTCCATATTTCTTTGGGCTGAGCACTGTCGGAATAGCGCATGGACTCAAGCTTTCTCGAATCAATCCTTTGTCCATTAAGTCCTGGACCTGTCTCTTAACTTATTCATTTTCCTGCAGCATCAACCGATATGCTTCTTTGTTCGGTAATATGGCTCCAGGTATAAGATCGATATGATGACTTATACTCTTGATAAGTGGAAATGAACGAGGTAGTTCGACCACTACTATATCAACAAACTCTTCCAGCAACTCCTGGATTTCTTCTGGTAAATCATATATCCTTGTACTGGTCAAAACAATTTTGGGCTTCCTGACCATAATAAATTGTGTGTCTTCCTTCTTCTTAACCTCATTAAGAAGTTCCTTCCCACTCATGAGAAGTACAGTGTTGCTCGTCTTTGTTTTCATCTCTTTATCCTTAATTGGTAGCAACATGTGAGTCCTACCACTTTTTTCCAGGGTGTATGTGTTCTTTCTCCCATCATGAACCATGTTTCTGTCATATTTCCATGGTCTACCCAACAATAGATGACAAACATCCATGGGAATGACATCACATAATATTTCATCTTTATATCCTCCTATTTTAAATTCAACTAAACACTATTTAGTGACATTTACCTGATGTCCTTTTTGTAGCCATGAAACTCTGTATGGGCTTGGATGTGAAACAGTCTCCAGCTCCAGTTTTTCTACCATCTCTGTAGATATGAGATTATCTATGCTACCGCTGTCCACTATGACCTTGCATACCCTATCCTTAGTTTTTCAAGCAGTCCTAAATAGACAATTTCTTTGGGCTGGGTTCTCTACCTCCTTCTCTGGCTTCAAGAGAACTTTCCTCATCATCAGAGATCTTTTGCCCTCAGCATATTCTACCTCAATATTCCATCCTTGAGATTCGACAATGTGAGTTTCCCCACCATCTTTCTTTTTATCTGGACACTCATAGGATTTATGTCCGATTTTTCCACAGACAAAGCATTTCCCTTCACCTCCTCTGCCTCTTCCTCTTCCTCTGGCTCGAGGAAAAGTATTTCTATCAGCATATTTCCTTCCCTATGAGCTTCCTCCTCTTTCATGTTGAGGTTGAGGTTTCTTCTCCTCTTCTTTAGGTTTATGAGTTCTGCCTTGGGCAATTGTCTTGCCTCTTCTTTGACTTCTGCCTCAGCCTCTTTGACCTTTCTTTCGGCTCAGCTTCTCTTCAGCTTTCAGAGCCATCTGATAAGCATCATCCATAGTCTGAATGGTCATCATGCTCATCTCATCTTGAATGTCATATCGTAGACCATTCATGTACCTGGAAACTTTTTCATCATCACTTTCCCAATGACCTGCTCTGATGTTTATCCTGTAGAATTATTTAGTGTATTCCTTCACTGACATCAACTTCTATCTCAAATTCTGCATCCTCCGAAACTGAGTGATTTGATAATCCTTGGGTATAAATTTGTCTTTCATCTTTGCAACCATTCTATCCCAGCTTTTGATTTTCTTCTTTCCTTTCCAGTGTTTGTCAGCCTGTAGTTCATCCCACCACAGTGTTGCATGCCCTTTATGTCTAGTAACAATATGTTTTACTTTCTTATCTTCCTCGACATCCTCATAGTCAAAGTATTTTTCTAGAGATGTAATCCAGTCTAGAAGTTCTTCAACATCCAAGTTGCCTTCGTACACTGGAATGTCCATTTTTTCCTTGGCACCTATCCTTGCAACAACCCTGAATAGGCATTCTTATGCAACATCTTCGATTGCAACTTCTTCATTTCTGGCTTCATTTTCACTTTCAACCTCGCTGATATCTCCAACGTCAACTGTGCACCTCTGTGCTATCTCCATAGCATCAATCCTGGCACGTAATTCACGCATCTCTCTTTCCCTTGCTGGATTAGGTGTGTGTCTATCTCTTCTTATTGAAATTTCTCTTTCCTCTGCTGGATCAGGTATTTTCCTGTCTCTTCTTCTTGGCGGTATGGCTGAAATTTGTTTCTACATTCTCTCTGCTACATAAATAAAAGAAATTGTTCTGAGCTCTAATACCACAACTGACGTAGACCCCCTGCCCTCGGACCGAGATCCACACAGGATCTTCACTAAAACCACGCCAAAGGTTAATCAAACCCTTTGCTTGAGCCACAAAGGACTTCGGGTTTCAGGAGTTGGAGGGTCCCGATATATCCCACAGCTCTTGACAAATGCCGAAATGCAAATTATCAACGAGGGTTGACCGCTCCAATGCACACCACCTGTTGCCACTAAATTCGGCTTTTCAGGACTTGAGAGAATGACCCAACAATCGTTCCTCTTACCTTATGATTCCCCTAATTCTGAAATTTCAAAATGCTGAAAGGGTTCAACGTCCCATGGAATGCATGATAAATGGCCTTTCGGGACTCCGCATACTGGGAGTTCGCAATTCTCAATTCCAACTCACTTTCCACGCCAATTCCTGAATTTCGAAATAGTGACCCTTTTTCCGGATTTCACGTACCGGAAGTTTGAAACTCTCGGTTCCAAAAATTACTTGTCTCCTCTACTTCCCGGACCACGGAAAGCTGAAATTCTGAAATTTCCCTGTGATGACACTTTGTGTTTCACGACTTTGGGGTTTTCAATGTAAGGCGCCCCAGCTGCTTGTCATTAGGATTTTTGAAATGTCGAACCCTGATATGCCGAAATGTCGATGTTTCACACCAAAGGCACGTCGCGTTTTGCGACTTCGGGATTTTCAATGCTAAGGTCCTGGTTCATTGTCATCGAGATTTTCAGTATGCCGAACCCTGAAATACCAAAATTTCACACTTGATTTTCCCTTTCACGATTCAGGTTTTAGAGTGACCAAGGATTTTGGTCTGCACTTCGGACTTACGGATCCCGAATTTCCTAAATGATCTGATGGCTCAAAAAGACCATGATCAATGGTCCACGTTGATTCTTGATGTCAGGGTGGTGAATTCACCCAACTCCTAACCACCTTACAGCTCCTCTGGATTCTATGGTCCTCGCGACTTCATGAATTCTCCATGGAGAATTCTGACCACCAGATGCACTCCTCAAGGACTTATGTCCAAACGAATCAACGCTCTCCCTCCTGAAATTAACTTCTATGAGACGATTTCGGCCTCCATCCCCCTTTGAACACTTCAAAGTTTAAATCCCTCCTGAGCTTTCACTTATAAACTCAAGCTTCCAAAATGATCCCTGCTTGCACTCCTTACGGAAAACCTTCAAATAAAGTCTAGTTATTTAGATATTTGACCTTGTGCACTCCTTGCAATAGTGGTCCTTCAACCTTCCTTCTGGATTTATAAAATCCAAGGATTCAACTAACCTGCACACACCTTGCATGGCTCCGTGCTTCACCTGCACTTCAGCTGGTATGAGAACAATGGAATCTCTCCTGAGCTTTCTGAGATAAAACTCAGACCCTCGTCAATGTACTCCTTGTGGATGTTCACTGCACTCCTTGTAGGAATTCAGAGGAAGAGAAACAATTGAAACTCATTTTTCTCCTCTCTAGGACTTCATACACTCAACATGAAATCATACACATAACACAACATTGAAACAAATGCATACAGAGAAACAAAGAAACTGTACACATACCATTCAACAAATGTAAACAGTAAGCATCATAACACCATGAAAATTGAGTCAAAGTTTCATATATTAACTCAAGTGCTCCTGTACATGGGTTCTTCTCTACAACTCTCTGCTACATCTCTACAGCTTATGAATTCTAAATAATCATAAAAAGTTGCAATGATGCAAGGGTGAGGGTGTCTATATACGTTTTCCCTCCTATGCTTCTAAACTATCTAATCTAACATTCATACCTACCTACTTTACATTAATAGACTTAAATGCCTAATACATACAGAAGATGAGAGTAATCTCTCCAGATCTATTTACAAAATCTAGATATAAGTGTAAGTACGCTTCTTTAAATTATTACATTAATGCTTCAAATTTCAAAATTTAAAACGTTTTCATAAAAACGTGCTCCTTTTTCCCATCTGCGCTTCCAACTGTTCCTTTGGTTAGGTGCGTTCTTCGGCTTTGGCTTTGTACAATGATCCTACATCATACTCCCTCACTTGAAAATTTTCATGAACTCCTGTTCATGAGCTCTTGCATGGTTTGTCCATGCCTATGAATTACTGCTTCATCCTCCCATCTGGCATCTTCAACTGGATGTCCCTTCCACTTGACCAAGTATTCAAAATGCTCCTTTCTCTTGGTCTTTCTACTAATCCTCTTGTCATTTATGCTTTCCATCTGTGGCTTTTCAGCTACAGGCATTTGTTTTGTCCATTGAATTTCTTTCTGCTCATCTTCTGCTCTCACTTCTTCAGCCCTGTAAGGGTACAAATCCGCAACATTGAATATCAGTGAGATTCTGACTCCATCGGGTAATTCAATCTCATATGCATTTGCCCCAAATTTCCTTATGACCTTTCACGGTCCAATCTTTCTCATCTTCAACTTATTACACGTTCCCCTTGGGAACCTGTCCTTCCTCAGGTGTGCAAGAATCAGATCACCAACTTCAAATTGAAGTTCTCGCCTATGTTGATCTGCTCTCTGCTTGTATTCTTGACTTGAACTCTGCAATCGCTCCTTAACTCGACTGTGAATCTCCTTCATTCCTTCTGCAAAGTCCTCTGCACTCCTGAATTCATTTTGTTCTACAACTTTCAATTCAGAAAATCCTCTTGGCTGCATTCCATATACAATCTAGAATGGACTATGCCCTGTGCTTCTATTGAGTGAATCATTGTAAGAGAATTTCACTTGTGGTAGAATGTGATCCCACTGATTGTGGTGTTCAGTCACTAAGCTTCTTAACAAATTTCCCAAGATCCTATTCACAACTTTTGTCTATCCATCCATCTGAGGATGATATGCTGAGATAAAAGACAAACTTGTCCCCAAGTTTTTCCATAAGGTCCTCCAGAAATGCCCTATGAACTTGGTATCTCGATCAGACACGCTAGTCTTTGGCAAGCCGTGAAGTCTGATGACTTCCTTGAAAAACATGTTCACAATATGAGTTGTGTCACTGGTTTTCTGGCATGGTATGAAATGTGCCATCTTTGAAAATCTGTCGACTACCACAAAGATAGAATCATATCCTCTCAGAGTACTTGGCAGTCCCAATATGAAATCCATGCTCACTATGTCCCATGACCTTTCAGGTATGGGAAATGGTTGGTATAACCCTATGTTTTGCCTTTTTCCTTTCGTGTGCTGACAAATCCTACACCTGTCCACAAATTTCTTGACATTTGTCCTCATCCCTCCCCAAAAATATGACCCATTCAACTTTGAGAACGTCTTGTCATGACCGAAATGTCCGACCAATCCTCCACTTTGTTTTTCCTTCAGTAGATTCTCCCTCCCCTAAACAATAATCCATCCTGGATCATGTATTCAACCCATTTAGCATGTTTTTCATTCAACGTCTCATGTCGAGTCATGAATTGCAAAGCGTGATTATCGTTGTACAAAACAAACTCCTTGGGAACCAAATAGTGTCTCCATTTATTCAATGCTTGTATGATGGAATAGAATTCTTTGTCATATGTGGAGTACTTAACCTTCGCTTCATTCAATTTTTCGCTGAAGTATGTGATCGGCCTGTCGTCTTGGCTCAAGACTGCTCCAATTGCAAACCCACTCACGTCACACCTAACCTAGAATGTCTTGCTAAAATCTTCCAAAACCAGAATTGGTTGCTCAGTGATCTTCTTCTTCAGTAGGTTGAAACTCTTCTCTGCTTCCTCCATCTAGTGAAAATATTTATGTCTCTTCTTCATCGTAACCATCATCGGTGCACTAATTCCACTAAAGTTTTGGATGAATTTCCTATAAAAGCTAGCCAAACCATGGAAGCTTCGTACTTCAAATATACTCTTCGGTGAGGGCCAATCCTTAATTTCCTTTATCTTTTCCGGATCCATTTTTAGCTCATTTGCAGAGATAACAAAACCCAAATAAACAAGTTATATGTTCTCATGAATGACGATTTATTCATATTAATCAACAATTTCTCTTGCTGTAATCTTCTCATTATTGCAGCTAAATTCTTTTAGTGTTCTTCTTCTGTCTTGCTGAAAATTAATATATCATCAAGATATACAATGACGAATTTCCCAATGAAATCCTTCAGGACTTTGTTCATCAACCTCATGAAAGTACTGGGTGCATTCGTTAAGACAAATGACATGACAATCCATTCATATGTCCCCTCATTCGTCTTGAATGTTGTCTTCCATTCATCACCTTCCCTCATTCGAATTTGATGATATCTTCTTTTCAAATCAATCTTTGAAAAAAACTTTGCTCCACTCAAGCAATCCATCAAGTCGTCCATCCTTGGTAATGGAAATCTGTATCTGATGGTAATCTTATTGATTGCCCTTGAGTCTATACACATTCTCTAGCCTCCATATTTCTTTGGGCTGAGCACTGTCGGAACAACACATGGACTCAAGCTTTCTCGAATCAATCCTTTGTCCATTAAGTCTTGGACCTGTCTCTTAACTTCTTCATTTTCCTGTGGCGTCAATTGATATGTTTCTTTGTTCGGTAAGATGGCTCTAGGTATAAGATCGATATGATGACTTATACTCCTGATAGGTGGCAACAAATGAGGTAGTTCGTCCACTACTATATCAACAAACTCTTCCAACAACTCCTGGATTTCTTCTAGAAGATAATCTATCCTTGTACTGGTCAAAACAATTTTGGGCTTCCTGACCACAATAAATTGTGTCTTCCTTCTTCTTAACCTCATGAGAAGTACAGTGTTGCTCATCTCTGTTTTCACCTCTTTATCCTTAATTGGCAGCAATGTGTGAGTCCTACAACTTTTTCCCAGGGTGTATGTGTTCTTTCTCCCATCATGAACCATGTTTCTGTCATATTGCCATGGTGTACCCAACAATAGATGACAAACATCCATGGGAATGGCATCACATAATATTTCATCTTTATATCCTCCTATTTTAAATTCAACTAAACACTGTTTAGTGACATTTACCTGATGTTCTTTTTTTAGCCATGAAACTATGCATGGGCTTGGATGTGAAACAGTCTCTAGCTCCATCTTTCTACCATCCTTGTAGATATGAGATTATCTGTGCTACTGTTATCCACTATGACCTTGCATACCCTATCCTTAGTTTTTCAAGCAGTCTGAAATAGACAGTTTCTTTGGGCTGGGTTCTCTGCCTCCTTCTCTGGCTTCAAGAGAACTTTCCTCATCATCGAAGATCTTCCGCCCTCAACATCTTCTACCTCAACATTCCATCCTTGATCTTTGGCAATGTGAGTTTCCCCACCATTTTTCTTCTTATCTGGACACTCATAGGATTTATGTCCGATTTTTCCATAGACAAAGCATTTCAATTCACCTCCTCTGCCTCTTCCTCTTCCTCTGGCTCGAGGAAAAGTATTTCTATCATCATATTTCCTTCTCTATGAGATTCCTCCTCTTTCAGGTTGAGGTTGATGTTTCTTCTCCTCTTATTTAGGTTTCTAAGTTCTACCCTGGGCAATTGTCTTGCCTCTTCTTTGACTTATGCCTTGGCCTCTTTGACCTTGCTTCTGGCTCAACTTCTCTTCATATTTCAGAGCCATCTGATAAGCATCTTCCACAGTTCAAATGGTCATCATGCTCATCTCATCTTGAATGTCATATCGCAAACCATTCATGTACCTGCCAACTTTTTCATCATCACTTTCCCGATGACCTACTCTGATGTTTATCCTATAGAATTCTTCAGTGTATTCCTTCACTGACATCAACTTCTGTCTCAAATTCTTCATCCTCCGAAATAGGGTGATTTGATAATCCTTGGGTATAAATTTGGCTTTCATCTTTGCAACCATTCTATCCCAGCTTTTGATTTTTTGCTTGCCTGTGTAGTGTCTGTCAGCCTGCAGTTCATCCCACCACAGTGCTGCATGCCCTTTAAGTCTAGTAACGACATGTTTGACTTTCTTATCTTCCTCGACATCCTCATAGTCGAAGTATTTGTATAGAGCTCTAATCCAGTCTAGAAGTTCTTCAACATCCAAGTTGCCTTCCTACACTAGAATGTCCATTTTTGCTCTGGCACCTATCCTTGCAACAACCCTGAATAGGCGTTCTTCTGTAGCATCTTCGACTGCAACTTCTTCGTTTCCGGCTTCATTTTCACTTTCAGCCTCGCTGATATTTCCAGCGTCAACTGTGCGCCTCTTTGTTGTCTCCATAGCATCAAGCCTGGCATGTAATTCACGCATCTCTCTTTCCCTTGTTGGATTAGGTATTTGCCTGTCTTTTCTGCTCGACATTTCTCTTTCCTCTGTTGGATCAGGTATTTGCCTATCTATTCTTCTTGGTGGCATGGCTCAAAATTTTTTCTACCTTCTCTCTGCTATAGTAAGCAAAGAAATTGTTCTGAGCTCTAATACCACAACTGACGTAGACCCCCTGCCCTTGGGCCATGATCCACACAGGATATTCACTAAAACCATGCCAAAGGTTAATCAAACCCTTTTCTTGAGCCACAAAGGACTTCAGGTTTCAGGAGTTGGAAAGTTCCGATATATCCCACAGCTCTTGAGAAATTCTGAAATGAAAATTATCAACGAGGGTTGACTGCTCCAATGCACACCACCTGTTGCCACTAAATTCGGCTTTTCGGGACTCGAGCGAATGACCCAACAATCATTCCTCTTGCCTTATGATTCCCCGAATTCTGAAATGTCAGAATGTCGAAAGGTTTCAACGTCCCATGGAATGCATGATCAATGGCCTTTCGGGACTTCGCATATCGGGAGTTCGTGATTCTCAATTCCAACTCACTTGCCGCGCCAATTCCTGAATTCCGAAATAGCGACCCTTTTTCAGGATTTCGCATACTGAGAGTTTGAAACTCTCGGTTCCAAAAATTACTTGTCTCCTCTAGTTCCCAGAGCTCAGAAAGTCGAAATTCCAAAATTTTCTTTCTGATGACACTTCGTGATTCGCAACTTCGGGGTTTTCAATGCAAAGCGCCCCGACTCCTTGTCATCAGGATTTACGAAATTCCGACCCCCGATATGCCGAAGTGTCGATGTTTCACACCAAAGGCATGTCACGTTACGCAACTTCGGTATTTTCAATGCTAAGGTCCCAGTTCCTTGTCATCGAGATTTCCGGTATGCCGAACCCCGAAATACAAAAATTTCACACTTGATTTTCCCTTTCATGATTTAGGTCTTAGAGTGACCAAGGATTTTGGTCTGCACTTCGGACTTATGGATCCAGAATTTATGAAATGATATGATGGCTCAAACAGACCATGATCAATCATCCATGTTGATTCTTGATGTCAGGGTGGTGAATTCACCCAACTCCTAACCACCTTACAAATCCTCTGGATCCTACGGTCCTCACGACTTCGCAAATTCTCCATGGAGAATTCTAACCACCAGATGCACTCCTCAAGGACTTCTGTCCAAAAAAATCGGCGCTCTCCCTCCTGAACTTAACTTCTATGAGACGATTTCAACCTCCATCCCCCTTTGAACACTTCAAAGTTTAAATCCCTCCTGATCTTTCACTTATAAACTCAATCTTCCAAAATGATCCCTGCTCGCACTCCTTGCGGAAAACCTTCAAATAACCTCTGGTTATTTGGATCTTTGACCTTGTGCACTCCTTGCAACAATGGTCCTTCAACCTTCCTTCTAGATTTATAAAATCCAAGGCTTCAACTGGCCCGCGCACACCTTGCACGTCTCTGTGCTTCACCTGCACTTCAACTGGTATCAGAACAACGATATCTCTCCTGATATTTCTGAGATAAAACTCAGACCCTTCTCAATGCATTCCTTGCAGACGTTCATTACACTCCTTGCAGGAATTCTCAGGAAGAGAAACAATTGAAACTCATTCTTCTCCTCTCTTAGACTTCATACACTCAACATGAAATCATACACATAACACAGCATTGAAACAAATGTATGTAGAGAAACAAAGCAACTGTAAACATACCATTCAACAAATGTAAATAGTAAGCATCATAACACCATGAAAATTGAGTCAAAGTTTCGTATATTAACTCAAGTGCTCCTTGTACACGGGTTCTTCTCTACAGCTCTATAGCTTATGAATTTTGAATAATCATAAAATGTTACAATGATACAAGGGTGAGGGTGTCTATATCCGTTTTCCCTCCTCTGTTTCTAAACTGTCTAATCTAACATTCATACCTACCTACTTTACATTAAAAGAATTAAATCCATAATACATCTGGAAGATGATATTAATCTCTCCAGATCTTTTTACAACATCTAGAAATAAGTGTAATTACGCTTCCTTTAACTTATTACATTAATGCTTCAATTTTCAAAATTTAAAACGTTTTCATAAAAATGTACTCCTTTTTCCCATCTGCATGTCTAGTTGTTCCTTTGGCTAGGTCCATGCTTTGGCTTTATCTTTGTATGATTCTTCTGCATCACATTGATATTTGGTTCTTAAAATATGGTATCAGAGCTCAAGGTCTTGGGGTTTCGCTGCTACATCTGAGACACCTTGGAATTTTCTCTATAACTCTTTTTCTACAATGTTTCAGAAGGAATGGCCTGGAGGATATTTAGTAGACAGATCAAGGTACGTTGGGTTCAAAATTCAGCTCCTGAGACCTTATACTTTCAGAGATATATCTTGTACAAGATAGGGTTCTGGAATCATCCTGAACTGAGTCATTCTGGAATTTTCGCTATAAAAACTTCTTTGTAACGTTTTAGACCCTGAAATCCAAAGGATATTTACATAAATTATTAGAGTATCTATGGTAAAAGGTTCATCTTCTGTATCATCTTAAATTTGTAGATACCCCCTGTGTAAGATAGGGTATCTGACTAGTCCTAGCAACTAGTCTCAAGAAGGTGTTCCAGGTAAAACAATCATAAATTCTTCCTAGAGTATCAAAATTGAGTGGAACTGGTTTCATTGGATCATGGATAGTCTATAGTATTTTCGGTGTGAGTTTCAGAATTTTATATCAATTATTTTGTGTGGGGCGTGCTATACAAGTGAGATCTCCTAGAAAGGACAATAATCGGCAAGTTGTGGGGAAGTTACTGTAAATTCCACTTGGCACATCCAATTTTGATCAGACCTATGACATTGCAGAGAAGAAATATCATAGAACTACATAAAATAAATTTACATACCTAGAAGGGCCGAAACTTGGGAGATACAATAGAAGAAATATTGTGTAGCAGAACCACCTCAAAATCAAGGTTCAAAAGTGATACTTGGCCAACATGCCACCAAAAAAGGGAACTTCTACACCAAATAAGCCTCTAGAAAATCCTACT
>JZKD02S1662601.1:243617-266087 GCA_000966675.3 Picea glauca
TTAAGGGCCTATCTTGTGCCTCTATTGGTGACTCAAAAATTGGCCCAAGGACCTCCCTTAACTTTGTTGTGGATTTATCATTGTCTATTATCTATAGAAAACTTTTCAAAAATTATTTGACTTCATACTCCACTATATATACTAGTAGAATCATGCACTGGCTTAGTGGCCAAATTATGGAAGGTTTTCTATTTCTTGCATTCATAGTAACTATGTTTCTAGCATTCATAGTAACTACGTTTCTACAATCATGTGTATTATGTATTGTCTTTTGGTAGTACCCACATCAAGGATGGTGAGGATATAAGTAATTCATTTCAATATACCCCACATCATAATAATTATAAAATCATGGTGGGAGATGATCCACTTAATTCCATAGAGCCCTATTACCCTAATTCTAATTATCTCCCCCATCCACTCCCATGGTTGAATCCATGGTTTGGAAATTTATATGCTAGATTATGTCTCTTCTAATTCCCCTTGGAGACTCTTTTAATGCCAAATCATTTGGCCTTCTACATTCCAAACATTTAATCTACCTAGAATTTTATTGGAGAAATATCACCAGTATGGTAACTTATATCTCCCTAAGACCTACTTATTGATCCTAGACATACAATGGGAATATACTTCTAATGGTTTCCCTAGATTCCAACAAATTAATTTTCTTTTAACCAAGAAGAATAGTAAGCATACCTTATGACCAACGATTTCCTCACATATTTGGCTGATGCACCTCCTGTGATCCAACTCTAAATCCTATAATCTACTTCCTACACACGAGAAGACAAACAAATATTGATCTACTTTCTCTCCTAATGTTACAAAAATCCAAATCACTAGATCTATCATGATCTATTTAACACAAGACCAGATCTAAGCATTTACAAATCAAATACAAATACATTTAGGGGAAACCAATGATCTATTCATTAACATGTAGGAAACACATCAAACATAATACCTTGGATGTGAAATCATTTATATTTTCTCATTTCTACTAATTCCTCCTCATCTTCTCAATCTGACTAGGAAATTTGATTGTGGTCGTTGTGACTGGAGAAGCACTTCTATAATTGGACATCATAACTCTGCAAAATATTCTTCCCCCTCTTTCTCAAGACTTTCCTTCTTTATATTTCCTTGGAAGATCTTGGGAGATCTTCTAGATCTTCTGGAACCCACTGGAAACTCAAATTTTGTGATTTTCTAGCCCCATGCCACAAATTACAACTAATCCCTTGATTACCTCTTCATAACTTTGCAAATCTAGAAGGTTGCAAGGATCATCGCTTGTTGCATTATAAATGACCAACGACCATCATCGCATGTTTTCTCCTATATTCCACGTGAAGACCCTAAAACAAATTCCTAAATCCTGAGAAGGAAATGTATTTTTAATTTCATCTTCTGTTGGATTCCCTTTTGGCATGTACGGTGGAAATTAAGACTATAACATATACTACTAGCTATTCTAATTCCCACCAAATTTCATTAATCCAAGTGAAATATTTGTTATCTCCCTTTCATCATGTGTGATTCCAACTCATTTATAGTGGTATGTGTTACCGTTTGTTGGCATTAATGTGAGTACCCGGACTTCAACAAGTTAAATCATCCTTCATTTACGGTGGTGTGAGAAACTATCACCTAGAGTAGTGTGATCACCCTTCATTTCAAAACATTGTGATCACACTAACTTGATTTGGTATGAACTAACCTTCGAGTTAAACATTTCCATTTCTATTCATTTATATGGTATCATTTACCTTCATTTGAATAGGGTGAGTTACCTTTACTTGAATAGGTGTAAGTGTCTTTGTTTAAACAAGCGCTCCATTGTTGTGATCTACCATTCTTTCAAAGCGTTAAAACTTTTTTCGTGGGAACAAATTTGATTTATTTCATTCATATGAGTGTGAGTAACATTCATTTTTTTGGTAAGGGAATGACTCAACCACAAGGCTACAAGTTACTCATCCAAAAATATACAAACATAGTTGTTGAAAGGGTGTGAATGCCTTTAACCTCATGTTGTGATTATCCCTTCACATTAATAGGTTAAATTTGATATTGAAGGTAATTATTGTGACCAGTCTATATTAATATCAATTAATGGTTGTGAGTGCATTGAAGTGGATAAGTAAAGGGTTGGCCCACTCTCACAAGGATAGTGATAGATTTAAAAAAAACACATCTCCCATATTGTCCCCCTGGGAGGCACCTACCAAATTGTTTTCAACCTCTAGTTCATATCCCTAATATCTCAATTAAAACCATTCATTCAAGGGAATGTATTTTATATTCCCCTTCATCCCAAGGTGCCTTGGGTTTCCCTTTTAGTCCACTAAGAAATACTCCTAATAAGTCCCAAAAACCCCTCTCATAAGTCGTTCTCACATAAGATACCCTTTGAAGGGTCAATCACACATGAAAATATTGAGTATGGGTCAATCACGAATCCCAACATCCATCTTGTCATTCAGGTTTTTTTTTTTTTTAAACTTAAAGGAAGCATGTCAATATTGACGACAGTTCATCGTAAGACAATGAATTTTTTTTGACCAAGCATGGAAATATCGACGAAAGTCTGTCATAATGCAAGAAAGTTTTTTGACCAAGCGTGGAAATATCGATGAAAGTTCGTCACACTTTTCCACAGTTTTGTGTGACACATATAGAATCTATGTCGTAAATTTTGTCTCTACCAAACATTTTCGTCGCTATTGTGACGTGTTTTCGTTGCAAATTTCCACAGTTTTGTGTCGCATGTATGGCATCTGCGTCGTAATCCGTTGGTAATTTTTTTACTTTGGCACAGTTTTTCATCCCTATTGCGATGAAGTTTCATCGCTATTTCCATGCTTTATAAGGTAAACCTGGAGGGATAATTTCGTTGCTATTTCCACAAATAACTGGTTCATGGATATAGCAACAAAAAAAATTCCACGAAAAATAGTCTTTTCTTTCGTGGAAAGTGCGATGGATATGTGTGGAAATAGCAACAAAAAAGCATGGAAAATTTGGTCACATGTAGTAGTGAATTGTTCCTGCCATGTCATTTTTACGACCGTACGGCCTGTACAATTAGCTGCCACATGGAACTGTACGGACTGTACAGTCATTATTTTTTTTGCTTGTTTGGAAAAATGAAAATATCTCCATAACTTGAGTATATGATGTTTGTTTGATTTTGTTCAAGTTGCATTGGTTTCGTATCGACGAGGCCTACACACACATAAATTTTGAAGAGATTCTGAGAACTTTGATTTTTAGACCTTTCTGAGCCCCATCAAGCTCCTGGATCCAAATCTGGATCACACCTCTCCACTAAGGACCTTTTGGTCGCCAAAAGGTTACAAAATGAACCTTATATATCACATACTCATGAGGACAAAAACAAAAACATTATGTTGTACAAAAATGATGTTATAATAGGTCATCATTTCAACATGTGTGATTACATTAATGGAAGCAAAATACAATGAAGTTGTGACATCCACTTCTGGAAAAACCAAGTTGTTGGTTTCTTTCCTTCATTGTGTTTATCCTTCTTCTCTGGTAATACTTCTTCCTTTGTGAGTACATGCACAATCCTTTTTTCCTTCTTTGAATGAAGCTCCAGATTAAGCTTCCAACAATTAGCCTTTTGATGTCCTCCCCTACTGCAATAAGTGCACTGAGTTTTTGGCATCCAAACTTGTTTTCCCTTCTCTTTATTTCATTGTAGAGTTGAGTCTTTATGTCATGTCTCCTTATTGGTTGACATAAAAATCCTGTACATAGATTGTCTCTTCCAACATTTGGCAACACAATGCTTGGGTGAATGACAAAAAGTACATGGATAAATATTCCACAAGTTTCGGATTACATGATTATGTTTTTTATAATAAAACAAAATTTGGTAAAATCATGACCATTATACCTTCCATGTTGATCTTGACTTTTCTTTGGAGATGATTTTCATTCACTACCACAATCATGGAGTGATAAGCCATCACCTTTCATGAAGTATTCCCACATTGAATTGGTTTGGACATTTGAAGTATTATTTGCTTCCGAAGTTTTGGAACCCATCTTGGAGGATGCTCCAATATCCACTTCGCCATATCCCAATCCTAAATATTGAGGAATTTCCACAACCTCAATGGGATTAACAATACCTTGGCCCTCAATTCTAAGGCCCTTTCCTTTATAACCCATCCCGGTTAGCAATTTCAAACCTATACCTCTTGTATGGTTTTCAAATGCACCAAAACCATCTTGATGGGAACAAGGATAATTTGATGAATGACCTTCACTACATACCTCATATATGTTTTCTTAAATAGATGTAGAAGTTACTTCCTTCAATCCTTCTTTTCCTTTGTTGTTCTTTGAATATTTCTCTTGAACTGATCTCTTTCATTCCAAGTAGTCTTCATACAATACTTTCACCATCTCGGACATGGAAAACACCGAATTTCAGAAATCCTTATCATATTGAAAAAGTCCTCCTCTAGATGGCATTTTCTCCCTTGAGATGAACTATTCCCTGGTTATCATGTAAAACTAAAATCCAAACGTCAACTAACTCTGATACCATTTGATCTGAAAAGATATTTTAAATGACAATGGTTGAGTTATTTAGCATGTGTTAATTAACCAATTAGGAAGCTGAATGAAAGAGGAAGGATTATAGAAGAAACATCACAACCATATGCACATATACAAATCTGAAATAAAGCATAAAACAACAACAAACCATAACACCAATGTGATAACAGATTTCAACAATCTCGTCTACGTCTTCGGGCCTTTGTCTAAGTGGGATTTCTTATTTTTGTTCGCATCTTTTCAAGTAAATAATGAAAGTGCCAATGGATTAAAACAATGATTTGGTAATGTTATACTAGATCTCATGAACCCATCAAAACTGACGACAGCCAAATTGGATGACCGGAGCTCCAATAAATGGCCCGTAAAGGTGCGCCCCTCAATAGCTTCCCTGCATGACAATGGATTTAGATACACAATTTAGAAGCATAAACTTGTTATGAACCTCCTCTCATGGCCTCAAGAAGGCTTGGTTTATATAGATCTGAAGTTGGTTACCATCTCCCAACTTCCTCCCAATATTTGGCCTCAAAAAGGGCCTAATATCCCCCAAAAAGGGCCAAAAATCTCCAAAACTGCTAAATAAAAGAATAAAATATTTTAATATAAATTTAAATACCCACTTTTGGGAAAATAAGAGTGAAACCCCCTTTTCTCTCGTGCCCCTAGTCACATGGGGTACCTGCACGTGGCCTAGGGTTGATAACTGGCGGGCTAGCTCCCTGGTTGTCCGTTCCTGGTTCCGTGGCAAGGCCATATGGCCCATGCCTATGCACCCACTCACCCAGTCTGTTGTAGCCCCCCAATGGTAAGCCCATGGAATAGTTCCCTGGTTGGTGGGAAAGCTAGACCAACTTGGTGCTATCCATTCACATATGTGTCAGGTGTGTAGTCCAAGCGCAATAGTGTGGAACCTTGAGTCACATGGTCAATGTTTCAGAACCAAGGTCTAATTCCCCAACTATTTAACCATGCACCAAAACTTAAATCGGAGGCAGTGGTCATATGTATAAGGGTTGTGACTGAGGGCTGGGGCTAGGCCCCAGCCCTACCTTCCTCCACCCAGACCCATATGAAAATTTATATATACAATTTTCCTTATGATTAATAAGCATCACCCACAGGTAGGCTCACTATCCTGACCTATGTGAAACCTTGGTGCCCAAGGAGGTCCAAGGTTTGAAACCCATAAACTCTAAAAATTTTGTAAACCAGAAAGCAGTCACAGGGTGCCACGTGGAAGCCCATGTCTGGGCCATGTGGCACCATTCCATATGCCGACTACATGCCACATGTCAACTTCTCATTGGTTCAACTATCTGCCACTTGTCTTCCCTGTCATATTACTTTCCCAATCATCATCTACCATGTGTCACCATGCGTGCATGCCACATCATCCGTACAGATGTGCCACATGTCACCACTGTAAGGGTGACACGTGTCACTCCTAGATTGGTCCACCTGTACCTACCACGTCATCAGTCTATATGCCTAGTCAGCCTACCATGTAAGTTGTATGGAACCTACCACATCATTTCCAACTGTGCCTACCATGTCAGTTGTACGACCTATACAGTTAGTTTCCACGTGGCACTGTACGAATTGTACAATCATCATTTTTTTTGCCTGTTTGGCAAAAAAAATAGATTGCCATAACTTGAGAATATGACGTCCGTTTGAGCCCGTTCAAGTTACTTTGGGTTCATATTGATGATGCCTACGCACACGTTCATTTTTAAGAGATTTTGAGAACTTTTATTTTTAGGCCTTTCTGAGCCCCATCAAGCTTCTGGATCCAAATCTGGATCAAGAAGGCATGCTTTTCTAATTGGAAAATCTTGGGTACCATCAATAACTTCAAAAATAAAAATAATTTTCTTTATGTGTTCCAAGCCTAACTTATGAAAAATATGGATAGACAAAATGTTAGCAACACATATAATATCTAAAACAACTCAATTTATTGTACATTGATATGTATGTGTTGGAATGTAGAAACATTCACATTTTTTCTTGTAGGGGAAGGTAATGAATAAGATGAAGTGAAAACAATGAAAAATCCATGAAAGGAGAAGGTATGAACTTATAAATAAAATAAAAGAATTACATTGTTTTATTTAGGTGGGAATGGAATGCATGCCAACATTTAAAACAATAAAATCATGCAAATGACTAAGTATGCTAGTTGACCTTGGTTGGAAGTATGCTAGTTGACCTTGGTTGGAAAAGACAAGAAGTTTATGGATGTAAAAATGGAATGGTTGATGATTAAAGGAGTTAGATAACCTTAATTTGAATATGTGTTAGTAAATTATAGGAAAAATAGGAGTTATCTTTGACTTAGATTTCTATTATTGAGGTTGTGTGTCTCTATGAGCTTGCGCTCATGTAGTGACACAAACTTGATGGCTTCTTTGTAGTCAACTACTATCATAATCATTTTTTGTTTGTTGGATGTCATAGAGTTGTTGGAATTCAATACTTGGTTTTCTAATGGATTTATTTTTTTTGATTCAGTTTTTTATTCAACATTGGGTAAAGAAAAATGGAGTTGCTTATTTGAATGTGCTATAAGAGAAGGGATACTTTACTTGTCATCTTATTGTTTTCATATCTTATTTTGTCATGAGAAATGTAATATAACTTTCATCAACATGTCTTCTACCTTATGAAAGTTATATAAATTGGTAGGAGCATATGCAGGAAGGTTCCTATGGTTCTCTTTTGGCATATTCCTTTATGTTTATGCATGTTATTCTAGGTTTCATGGGTTTCTTTGATGCAATAATTCCCAAAAATGCTAATGTAGATGACACTAGGGTTTCTATCAAACACAATATTTGATTTCTATTGTGAATGGGTGATTGTATATCAAGTTAGATTTTATATGACTAATCTAGTCTAAGAATATCTAAATTCCATGTTTAAATTAATTGAAGAGTTTTCAAAAGTAAATGTGTTAAATGTACTTAAAAAAACAATGAAAAACCATACCTTGATGGGATGCACTATAAATGGAAATCTATCTTCAACTTATGGTACCACACTGAGATTTTTATTTTTTTTTACTTTCCATGTTACACCATGTACTTACTTAGCAAGTTTCCAACTTACTAAACTAAATATGCATACTTTATTTATTTGTAATACTTCTTGATATTATATCAAAAAGTTACATTTATGTATTAAAATTGATTCAAAGAAACACGCCTTCAAAGATATGCACTCTATTTAACAAACTTCCTTTTAAATTAATTATCAACTCTAATTGACAATTTATAATTCCATCCAAATAAATAATTCGATTATTTATATTTATATTTATAATTTATTTATCAAATAAAATTTAACTCGTTTGAAAAACATGGAACACATCCTTTTCATTATTATTAATAGCATTATGATGATGATATCATGATCATTAATGTCCATTGAGTCCAGAATTGGTCTATCGGACCTCAAGAAATATAAAATATTACTTATATTTCTTTAGAATCTTATTTTTGTTATAAAAAATCATTGAGAAAAGCATTCCAAGATCACGATAGTTTTGTTGACTTAGGAGGTTAAGAAGGTTAGTATCGTGACATATATTTTGAAATTGTGATCTAATTTGGGTATATATGGAGCACTCTAGGAGAAAGTTCTTTTCATCTTCAACCCTCTTAGTGTCACAAAGATGATAAATTATTGCATCCCGCCATGTTTTGAGAATTGCCCAACACCCAGTTTCACTATGTAATTCATGGGAGTTGGTTCGTATTTTAGTAATGTTGATTTTATTCTTTACGTTAGCTAGAGGACATAGATACTTTTGATCTTGTAGATTAGGGTTGACCACCTCCTTTTAGTATCTTTTTTTTTTTTTTAAGTAAGAGTTCTATATATTACCTTTCATGGAGAAAAATTACAGTATCGTTTGTGATATTAGGGATTCGCTTGTGCTGAATTGCCCCAAGGGAAAACCAATTTAGCCAAGCTCTTGTCTCTATAAGAAATTTTAAAATTTAAACATCATTGTCTGAATCGCCTCGTGGGTAAACCGATTTGACTAGATCATTCATATAAACTATAATACAAAAATACCATCTCCTGACATACACAGATTTGATTATGCTAAACTTTGATGAGCTAAGAGGAATCTTCCAAAAAACGTTAAAAATTGACAGAGTGAGACATGCATGATGAAACTTGTGTTCTTTCTGAATCTCAAGGTCCGTGAATTTCATGCTTGTCCACTTCTTTCTAGGTAGTCGTTTGGATAGCTGGAACAAGAATCACCTCTGAAGTACCTAGGGAATTGGTCGCCAGTCCCGGAGCATGTAGTGAATGGAGCAGGGTTGCAAGAAAAGATTCAATTTTATTTGTGCATCGGTCCAAGTGCTCTAGCTGAAAGAGGAGGTCGTCCACATCCTTTCTGACCGTGAAGACCATATCTTGTAGTATCGACATTGAGTCTCTGAATCTTGTACAATAAATGAAATCTAAGAAAGGGATGGTCTGGCTTGGAGGATATTCCAATTGAGTAGGTAACTCTTCCCAACATGGAAAAGGTTCCAAGGGTGGCAAGGGAATAGAGGGTGGCGGCGAGGGGAAGGAGGATGGTGGTGAGGGGATGAAGGGTGATGGGCTCATCGGGACGGCCAAGGTTGGCTATGAATATGAGGCCATATGTTATATTGGGTCGGGAGCATAGCTCAGAGAATTTTCGTCGTGTTAGAACCACTCCACATGACATTTGCATGGCGAGGAAAGAGGTGGGAGACCACTCTAAACTGGGGAGGATTGGGCAGAGGAGGGGGGCGAGGAGCTAGGTGATGGATCAAGGATAGGAGGATGTTTTCTGGTAATTGCCACTTATTTTTGGAACCATAGAGGTCCTCTCTTTGGCTTCTCATGGAGACAAGGTATGGCCAATTGTGAGTGAAGGTGAGTTGGAGACAAGAGTGGACAAAAGAATGTGAACAACAGGTAGACTGGAAGAGAAAAAATGTAGTGGATAGAAAAGAAGGAATGGTCTGAGGAGTACCAAGGGTCATTTCCATAAAAATAAAGTTGGAGGAGAAGATCCCACGCATGCATAGGTGACGACCTACATCCTTCCCCCATCGCTAGGATATAAAAACTAGAGGAGACATGCTGGGGAAATTAGTGAGGAGCTCGTAGCATTGAATGCAAAAAATTCACATGTAGGGATGATAAATGAAGGGGAGGAGGCTACATTTGTTGGAAACGTGTTCTATGGAGAGGTGGAAGGAATTGTCTTCTCCCATCGACGCATGGACCCTATCGGAATCCCATCTGAGGTTCCTTGTAGTATATTATCTTCCTTTTATATTATAATTATTTATTGCACCACAAATTCTCTTTAAATTTAGGTGTGATAATGTTTTTAATATTATTGATATTTTGCGTAATGAAATCTTCTTGTATTCCCCAATGATTTAGCCAATACTTGTCATTTTGAAGCAATTTTGGGAGACCTCTTGTCTTCCATGTTGTTTATATTTTTCTTGTACATTAAGTACATAATCATGCCTATGCACTCAATAAGAAAAATAATCACTTCTATGAGGAGGATAGGATACAATGTATTGCCTTTAATTTTTAGATTATAAGTTATAAAATTCTTTTGGGTCTACTCTATGTTTATCCAGGATTCTCTAAAGATACTACATCCCCAAACTTCACATCTATATAAGATAACATGAGTGATAAGAGTATAAATGAGTAGTTTTTTTTTATCCCACAACCAAAGGTCTGCTAATTTTTCATTTGTTTTCAAGTCCATAATAAGCTTTTCACCCTCCATTTATCCTTTTCTCAACATTATAGTTCCAATTGAGCTTGTGATGAATATCGATTCCAATATATTTTTATGAAGGCACTTCCTCCAAGACATTGTTGTCACATATGAAAGTTTCATAGGTGATATTTTTGGATTTCATTACCATAACCTTAATTTTTTCATTGTTCATAGTCATACCCACACTAGAGAATAAGTCCTTGAAAATTATTAGATACTTACCAAGGTCATAGGGATTCCTTTCCATAAGAACAATATCATCAACATAAATGATACAGATGATGACTATACTGAGGAGAGTTGGGCCAATAAAACCATCATCTTCCAACCAATATTATAATTTATCAATGTATATGCCAAATAGAGTAGGGGACAGGGGAAAACCTTTCTTGACTCCTATATTATAGTTAATTTCTTTCGACCATCCCTTAATGTTCCTAAAGTTGGAAATAACACTCTCATAGTTCCTTACTGTTACCCCCATTTCTAAGGGTAAATAAGGAGATGATGTCTCGAGGCTCGTAGGTTGAATACACAGAGTCCCAAGAGCCATATGAGTGGATAGATCCCCTCTTCTTACAACTCATCACCATTGACTAACAACAGTAGCATCCAAAACACCAGCTTGACCCACAAAGGACAATAGGTATTTATTCATGAGGCAAAAAGTTTGGTCTCATGGTAAGTTTCATTCTAATAATTGAAGAATTTAAACATGTTGAAAATAGTCTTTTCTTGATTATGAAAATGTTTTCTTGGAAATTATATATCTTTTGCCTCATTTCACCTTGGTGGTTGACATTGTTTCCTAGTAAGTTGTTCACCCCTAGGAAAAGGTTTGCTACTAGGGGGTCTCCTTGAAGGGTCATTGTACCATTCCCATCCATATTTGCCAATTTTCACACTTATTCCCCTATGTTTCCTCATCTTTTTGGTTTTGAGACTTATTGACCCAAGAAGGGATTGCACCTCATTTCATGGGAAGAAGGGGCTAAAGGCCTAGAGGGTTTGTAACTGGAAAACTATAAGAGCCATAGATTATTCTCTATATGCTCTCCCTAAGATCCTGAGATAAATGTAAAGATTCTCCATAAAAATCAACGACCTGTAAAATAAAATACATAATTAAATAAATGTCATACTTGTCAAGGGAATGCATTTTATGGTGTATTTTACATTCCTTGCACATGAAACTTTGTTTTTTATTAGATTCAAGTGGCATTGCAATGATCCTTACCTTCCATTTCTCATATCACTCAATGCTTTGGACCATAATCAATTAATGGAAAATAAAGGGCTTGGAAAAATGTTGCATTAAAAATGAGGATGCAACACACCCTCTACAAAGGCACCCATAAATGAGACAATATCAGCCCTTGTATTTCAAAAAACACCATGCCCAAAATTCATACCCCCATCCACCTCATAAACTTTTACATGACTTAGAGAGGGTCATCCTTGGAAACACTCCTTGACTTTGGGGATGACCTACCCAATAGGGCACCATGACAACCCTCCCATACTTAAATTTGGCAAGTTGTATAAGGTCCTTGAGAATTTGTTTATTTTGAAAAGGGGGGATTTGATGCACATTTTACATGTCATTTGTAGACCCTTTGAGGGCATACATTTTTCTCTTCGTAGGACCTTTCCAGGTGAAATATTTTCCATGGAGGGGCTAGGTCACTTGGACCTTCATAGGGGCGTGAATCCCACAAGATGGATGATTTACCCCCACTCATTGCGCACTTGAGAGGATGAACGTTTCCTTTGGAGCAATTTAGACATCATGTGATGATGAAAATGTGCCCCCTAGTGCCTCAACAATGGCCTTGGGAGGCCTATCATATCATACCCTATTCCTTGACATCACATTGGATGATGGGGTTTTGATGGGATTGATGTTTCTGGAAGAGATATGATGTGGTTTGAAAAATCAATATGCATGACATGACACTACAAAGCATGAGATATAGACATGTGGCCTTTGGAGTCCCAATGAATTTCATCTAGAGGCTCAACGTCTCACCTTTTAAGCCTAGTGTCACCCTTATAAGGGATTGAATTTATGTAATTTAATATTTTAAAGTTGTAACAGGAAAATAGAGGAGGTCATATTCTTCTAATTTGTTGTTGATGTTTTAAAAGTGGACAAATTGGTATTAGGTGACCTCATATAAATGGGGGTCACCTCACTTTCATTTTATCATCATGGTTTTAAGAATTACATACTCTCTTGGATGAAATTTTCACTCTACTTGGGAAATTTTCTCCACCTTG
This sequence comes from Picea glauca, assembly GCA_000966675.3. Lineage (NCBI taxonomy): Eukaryota > Viridiplantae > Streptophyta > Pinopsida > Pinales > Pinaceae > Picea > Picea glauca. The sequence continues at coordinate 256,303 of JZKD02S1662601.1, forward strand.
TCTCTTGTGCTTTTAGATGCTTCTACTTGTCTATTGGTGAAACAAGGCTAGCATTGTATCTTGATGCATGTTTCTTGGAAATTGTGGTGGAATATTCTTGATAAACAAGGGTTTTTCATGCCATCTCTTGAACCAGGTAAGGAATTTCTTAAATTGTTTGTTTCTTCTTGGTTTTAAGGTTAACTTTTGTTAAACCCTTGGAGGAGTATAAGGGAATACACCTTCCTTCAATATCTATCTTTATTGTTGTTGAAAAGGAAATTTTGCAAATGTTTCTACAAGGAGTAAAAGGGCTTACACCCTTGTAGATTTACCTTGCTGAGGATTGTTTGTTCTTGGGAATAAAAGGATTACACCCATAGAGAAGTAATAAACCCTATCTCATAAACAAGAGACCCCATAACCCAATAGATAATGCACTAATCTATTTTCATTAGAGATTGAATATTATTCATTCAAGGTAAATGTGATATCAAGGAGTTTGAATTATTTAATTTTGGGATTTGATTTTACATGATTTAAGATGCATTGTGCCCTAAGGGTTTCATCATTAGCAAAGTGATCTCATTCTTGTAATAAAATGTATTCTATAGACAATGGGGATTCAAAAAAATCATCCTCTTTGCATTCTTTACTCACTATTATACCACTTAATTTCACTTGAATCATGGGTAATTGTTCTATTGGTTATAAGTTATCTTTTGGGTGGTTTACTTTCTGATTTTAGTGGCTAGAAATTTATAATGTAGAAATAGTTTATTACGTCCATAATGTTGTTACAAATAATTATGATTACATATACTACGATCCCTTAAATTTCTATCAAAGTCTGGGTCTAATTATTGGAAAATTGTCTACTCATTGTTAACTTTATTTCCAAGATCTTGCACTTGATTTTGATGGTTTATGTTGCAACTATCATAAATTGTTTATTGTTGATATATATATTTCCATACTATTGCAAATTGGGACAAAAAGGTTACTTGTTTCATCCCCGTTGATTTTGAGGCTTCTATTATCACCTATTGTGTTATTCTGTGCATGTTTGACATTTTTTTGTAGGTACACTACTTTGGAAACCACTCACCATCTCATGAGACTCATTCTTAAGCCTCATTTCCACTCTTGATCTTGACCTATAGGGGCATCCTTCATATTTTTTACCTTTACATTACAATAACCTTAATGTCACTTGGGAAGCCTCCCTTGTGTTGGACTTTTCCTTCACTAAAATGAGGGGGACATCGATTGAGGTGACAATGATAGTTGTTCCCAGTTGTGTCACACACTTGGTGTTTGGGTTGGGATTTTCCGAAACTACAATATATGGGATAATATTTTTGGATCCATTGCTGAGGATTATTTGAATCCTTTCCTACCCATAATGACACTTGGAAAGTCTATCCCAAAGTCTTTTCCCATAGCTTGTCTGGAAATTTCGTTGAGGTAAGTTCCCCTTTCAGTTTTGATGAACTTTATACAATTTTATCTGGTGATTCCATTAAAAGAAGGTACCCCCTCTATATTTTATGATCCATGAGATTATATAGCGACTCCACTAAGGCATCATTTCAAACAATGGAACTATGGCACGATGGGATGAACCGTCACCCAAACATACTGTGTCTCAAGGATTTTTTTACATATGGAAGAGAAAAAAGGTGTTGATGAAGCTGTTAAGCATATAATGAAACTTATAAGGGAATTTTCCCAATAATATACCAAAGAAAAAATTGATGAGGCACCTCTTACTGAAGATCAAGTCCCTAAAAATGAAGATATGTTGAAGAACAGATATGTGAAGAAAGTTACTAAGAATACCTCGATGAAATATCTCATGCTGAAGACCCAGACGAGACATTTGTGTCTATTGAGGAAGATGAAGTTGTTCAACCTTGCATTACTCCTACACATGAAGACAAAGAATTGATTAGTTCCAATAATACAAATGATTTCATGGAGGACCTATTTGACATGGTTGATCAACACATTGATGATTTCATACATATTGGGAGGCATAGATGGGACATGGGTTGTTTCATTTTTTATAACGATCTCATTTATGACAGTGAGGGAATATTTCAAATGAATATTGTTAAGTTTTCACCTTCAGAGGACTGGTCTTCATGCCTAGATGATCCATATATTTTGCAACTCGACAGTGATATGAGTGTATATAGCTATCATCCACTCAAGGATGGCTGGTTGTAGTTCACTCATGTTTATTTCTAGCCATTCCTTGGGTATTATCCTTTTGAACACTCAAAACATTTATTTAAGGAAAATTCTTGACCATCCTCGTGCTCAAATTTTAATGAACATGAGGCCGTGTATAAATCAGAAACTCACACTAATAAGTAGCAGTGTTTTCATCCTGGTGCTTTTTGCAGGGATTTACAGATGAAGAGGAAACAATTTTTCAGTAGCAAGAATATTTCTTTCTCTGGATCTGAGGTTGTCCATTTTCTCTTATATTTTTCTATGGACATCCATACAGTTTTATTTTTATCTCTCATATCCTCTCAGTATTCAGGAAGTAGTGATCATGTGAGTGAGGAAGAAGATGAGCCTTCATATGTATATGGTATCCCTATTCATAGATGGGTGGATCAATCTTGTGGCTATTCTTTCCAATAGGATTTTCTCCCTCCCACCCACCTCCATGATTTATGTCCTGTGATTCATTATATTGTTATTCATATCCATGATTATTATGTGGTTAACTTGTCCTTGATATATTTTATAATTAATCACGGGAGGAAGCACTTGAGTGAGATGTTGAGAAGGTGGTTTCATTAGTTGTATGATTTCTTCTTACATCACCTAGAACCTCATTTCTATGGGCCCTGGGCCCAAGGTAAGTACACAAGTCATTTACTTTCTTGAATTTGCATTTGTGTGTTCATTGTAGTGTAGTTTCATTTACTTTCATGATTTTATTTACATGTTTCTTTATTTACATTTATACATAGTTTTTATGGTTGTTTTACAACATTTTCTTGAATGATATTACATGTTAGTTAGAAATTTTTGAAAATGTGATTTTTTTTTTAATAGATAGTTGTCAATTTTGAAAATGATTTTTTGGTTATATGAATAAAGGGGTGAGTTATCCACCTTTCAATATCCCAATGTGTTTTTTTTGTGTGTTTAGGCATAGGTCTTACTAGGAGACATTGATATTCTCATCTACTCTACGATGAGCACATGTCCCCAAGTAGGATCCAAATGTTACCCTGAATTTGTATTGGTAACTAAGGAGATGATGTCTTAAGGACTGTAGGTATAATACATGGAGTTATGAGATCCAGATAAGTGGACAAAGTCCCTCTTCTTACCACTCATCACCACTGAAATGATAGCAACAACATCTACCGCACTAGCTTGTCCCACAGAGGAAAACAAGCCTTGATTCACAAGGTAACAAGATTAATAATTCGAAAGGTAAGTGTCATTCTAATAATTGAAGCATTTGAACATATTGCAAATATTCCTTTCTTGATTATGAAAATGTTTTCTTGGAAATTATACATTTTTCCTCTTTTCACCTTAGTGGTTGACATGTTTTCCTAGTAAGTGGGTCACCCTCGAGAAAAGGGTTGTTAATAGGGTCTCTTCTCGAAGGGGCATCGTACCAATCCCATACATATTTTCCACTTTTCACACTTATTCCCATTCATCTCCTCATATTTTGGGTTTTCAGACTTATTGACCCAATAAGGGCTTGTACCTCATTACATGGGAAGGAGGGGATAAAGGCCCATAGGGGTTCTATCTAGAAAAATATAAGACCCACATATTATCCTCTAGATGCTCATCCTAAGTTCTTGAGAGAAATGAAACACTTCTCCATAAAATTCAAGGACCTGTAAAAAAAAACACATAATTAAATAAATGTCTCTCTTGTGGAGAGAATGCATTTTGAGGTGTCTTTTACTTTCCTTACACATGACACTCCATGTGTTCTTAGCTTCAAGTGGAATTGCAATGTTCCCTAATTTCCACTGCACATGTCACTCAATGCTTTGGTCCATAATCAATTAATGGAAAATAAAGGTATTGGAAAAATGTTGCATTTCAAACGAGGACGGAACACACCCTCTACAAAGTCACCCATAAATGAGACAATACGAGCCCTTGCATTTCAAGAAACCCCATGCCCAAAAGTCATAACCCTATCCACTTGATACTCATTTACATGACTTAGAGAGGGTCTTCCTAGGAAACACTCCTTGACTTGGGGGATGAACTACCCAATAGGGCACCATAACAACCCTCCCATACTTAAATTTGGCAAGTTGTATAAGGTCTTTGATAATTTATTTATTTTGAAAAGGAGGGATTTATGCACATGTTTGGGTGTTTCTTTTATTAAATATGGATACTTGGAATGATACATGTGACTAGTGGACCCTTGGAGGGAATACCTTTTTGTCTTTGTAGGACCTTTCTAGGTGAAAGCTTTTCCATGGATAGACTAGGTCACTTAGACCTTCATACGGGATTGAAGCCGACATAATGGATGATGTGCCCCCACTCATTGCACACTTGAAAAGATTATCATTTCCTTTGGAGGAATTTGGACATCATGTGATGATGAGAGTGTGGCCCTTGACACCTATACATTGGACTTAGGAGGCCAAGGATGTCATACCCTAGCCCTTGACATCACCTTGGATGATGGGATTTTGATGGTATTGATGGTTCTGAAAGAGAGATGATGTGGTTTGAAGAAGGAAGATGCATGACATGACACTCCATACCATGAGAGATGGACACATGGCCTTTGGAGGCCCAACAACTTGCATATAGAAGATCAATGGCTCACCTTTGAGGCCTAACACCACCCTTCTAAGGGATTTAGTTTATGTAATTTAATATTTTTAAGTTGTAAAAGGAAAATAGAGGAGGTCAACCTATTCTAATTTGTTGCTGACATTTTCAAAGTGGAAAAATTGGTTGTAGGTGACCTCATATAAATAGAATTCACCTCACTTTCGTTTTATCGTCATGGTTTTGATAATTACATACTCTCTTGGCTCTAATTTTCTCCCTACTTGGGCAGATCTCTCAACCTTGTCTCTTGTGCCTTTTCATGCTTCCACTTTTATGTTGGTGAAGGAAGGATATCGTTATCTCTTAATGCTTGTTTCTTGGCAATTGTAGTGGAATATTCATGGTAAGTAAGTGATTTTCATGCTATCTCTTCAACTAGGTAAGGATTTTATACAGTTGTGTTGTTTCTTCTTGGTTTTAAGGTTAAATCTTGTTAAACCCTTCTAGGAGTATAAGGGCATACACCCTCCATCTAGATCTATCTTTATTGTCACTGAAAAGGTTGTTTTGCAAATGTTGCTACAAGGAGTAAAAGGGCTTACACCTTTGTAGAATTACCTTGCTAAGGTTTGTTTTCTCTATGGAGTGAAAAGGATTACACATCTAAAGAAGTAATAAACCCTATATCATAAAAAAGAGACTCCATAACCCAATAGATATAAAACTAATCTATTTGCATTGGAGATTGAATACTATGCATTGGTAAATGTAATATCAAGGAGTTTGAATTGTTTAAGTGTGGGATTTGAGTTTACATGATTTAAGCTACATTGTTCCCTAACGACGTCTTCATTAGAAAAGTGATATTATTGTTGTAATAAAATTTATTATACAACCAATAGGGCTTCAACAAAGTCATCCTCTTTTCATTCTTTACTCATTATTCTACCTCTAAATTTCACTTGAAATCTTGGGTAATTGTTCTACTAGTTATAAGTTCTCTTTTGGGTGGTGTACTTATTGATTTTAGAGTATATAACTTGATGATGTAGAAATATTTTGATACAACCATAATTATATTACAAATCTTGTTGATAAAACCTACTAACAACCCTTGAATTATTATCAAAGTCTTGCTCTAATTATTGGAAAACTGTCTACTCATTATTAGCTTTATTTCCAACATTTGGAACTTGATTTTGATGGTTGATTTTGAAGATATCATAACTTGTTTACTACTGATATATATATTTCCATATTGCTTCAAATTGGAACAGAAAGGTTACTTGATGCATCTCCATTTATTTTTAGGCTTCTATTATCACATATTGTGTTGTTTCAGGTAGGTTTGACATCTTTTTGCAGGTACGCTACTTTGGAAACCACTCACCATCTCATGAGACTCATTATTAATCCTAATTTGCACTCTTTATATTGAGCTATAGGGGCATCCTTCAATCTCTTTTCACTTTCCATTGCAATCCCCCTAGGGTCACCCAAGAAGCCTCTTTTGTGTTGGAATTGTCCTTCACTAAAATGAGGGGGGCATCTATTGAGGTGATAGTTATAGTTGTTCCCAGTTGTTTCACACACTTGGTGTTTGGGATGGGATTTTCCCAAAATAAAATCTGGATGATAAAAAATTTGGCACCATTTCCATGGAGGATTTTGAATACTTTGCAACCCATAACAATACTTTTCAAGTCTATCCCAAAGCCTTTACCCATATCTTGTCCGTTGACTCCATTGAGAGAAGTTCCCTTTTCATTTTTTATGAACTTTATACAAGTTTATCTGGCGAATCCATTAATGGAATGTACCCCCTCTATCTTTCATGATCCTTGATCTCATTTGGTGACTCCACTGAGGTGTCATTTTAGACAATGGAATTATGGCACAATGGGATGAACCCTCACCCAAAACATATTGTGTCTTGAGGAATTTTTTACATATGGAACTGAAAAAATGTGTCGATGAAGTTGTTAAGCATATGATGAATCTTATAATGGAATTGTCTCAAGAATATACTAAATAAGAACTTTATGAAGCACCTCTTACTGAATAGAAAGTCCCTACAATTGAAGATATGCTTGAAGAGAAGATCTATGAAGAAATTTACCAAGAAGACCCCGATGAAATATCTCATGTTGAAGACCCAGACAAGAGATTGGTGTAGAAATTTCAATACACTTAATGTATTCCTATGATTCTCCTGATCTAACAATTATATGCCACTGTTAAATACATAATCGATTCTACTATTATTCTTGTGGAAAATTAAACCACGATCGCAACCACAATCACAAAGTGAAATATCAATAACACATAACACAGAAGTTTTACCGGGAAAGCGTAAAGCTAAAAACCCCACTATCATATATTATGTATATCATGAATCATGAAACAATCTCATACAAAGCTCTAATCCATGAGCTCTCAGTACAATACAATCGTCTCACACTGTCATACACAAATAAAAAAATACAAGTGCCAATTCCTGTGTCCAGACAGCTTGCCTCCTCTGCACAAATCTCTACAATTCGAATTCTCACAATGAATTATGAATTGCCTAGTTTTCACATGCTCATAAGCATATCCACTGCATGTGTGATCAAATCACAACTGATAGCCAAACTATCCCTTTCACCTGTTATCTCAACTGGGTTTCCACTGGATCTGACATGCATGTAGTTAACTGTGGTGAATCTTCAGTTGCATGTGAGTTCATTGGTTAACTGAACTCTCACTAGTGCAAGTTTAGTTACAACTAGTACAATTGATATTAACTCACTTAACTACACTTATGATTATGTTACAAATCCAACTCACTCAATTATGAATGAAATAATAGATTTAATATTTATTGTCTAATTTATTTAAGGGAAAAGTAAATTAGACACATGTTTCTTGTTGACTTTTCAACACTCCCTCTCAACAAGAAAGGGATTATCCTTCACCCCAATCCTGTCTCTATGATATTCGAATTTTCTCCCGGTGAGCGCCTTCATCAGAATGTCTGCATCTTGATCTTCCGTAGGAATTTATTGAATCAACATGATCTTCCACTGCACAAAATCTCTGAGATGATGATACCGGATATCTATATGCTTAGATCTATCATGAAACACAGGATTAATTGAGAGTTTAATGCAACTCTGATTATCACAATAAATCACTGTCGGATCTAAATGAGAACCAAACAAACCAACCAAGATCTTCCTCATCCAGTGAGCCTCACATGTAGCTTGGCTAGCTTCCATGTATTCCGCTTCCGCTGAACTAAGTGCTATAGATCTTTGTTTTTTGTTGTACCAAGAAACAACTATAGATATGATACTAAAGATCCCTCCTGATGTGCTCTTTCTGTCCGTTTGGATGCCCACCCAATCTACATTCGTGAATCCATGCAACTTCACCTCATCCATCTGTCTATACCATAATCCATACTTAGATGTGCCCTTCAAATATCTTAGGACATGCTTACCTGCCTTCCAAAAGAGTTTGGTAGGCTTAACCATTGCTTGACTTAGCTGGTTAACTATGTAGAAAATGTCTAGTCTCGTATTCACTAAATACATTAACGAACCCACTAACTGTCGATAGACAGTAGCATCCACTACTTCTCCAAAAGTAGCATCCTCTTTCCTCTAGTTTTCTGGAAGAGGAGTATCCATGGGTTTGCAACCCTCCATGTGAAACTTACCCAGTATCTCTCTCGCATACTTTTCTTGAGACAGAAAAAGTTCACCATCTCGTTGCCATATTTCCAAACCAAGGAAATAATGAAGAAGGCCCAAATCCTTCATCTCAAACTCCTTTGCAAGGTCCTCCTTGCATGATTGTATCAGCTTCTCATCACCAGTAATTATTAAATCATCAACATAAAGAACAATGACTAAAATCTTACCCCCCACCACAATTTGGTATAGGTTTGCATATGCTTCACTTTTGGTGAAGCCCAATCTAGTGAAATAGCTGTCTATCCGAGTGTACCAAGCACGGGGTGCTTGCTTCAGCCCATACAGTTCTCTCTTGAGTCTGCACACATGAGATTCTCTATCAAAGGTCTTAAAACCTTCTGGTTTTTCAATGTACACTTCTTCCTCAATGATCCCATTGAGGAACGCAATTTTTACATCCATTTGATGAATGCACCAACCCATTTGCGCTGAGAGTGCAGGGATGGATCTTATGGAAGAGTACCATGCAACAGGTGCAAAGGTCTCATCATAATCTATCCCCTCGATCTGTGAGAAGCCCCAGAGCACAAACTTGGCCTTTTATTTCTCAACACTCCCATCAGTAGCTTGCTTTACCTTGTAGATCCATCTTGAACCTACCACTGATTTATTAATCGGTCTTGGGAGAATTTCCCATGCACTGTTTTTTACAATGGAGTCATACTCCTCTACCATAGCATCAACCCAAGTGGGGTCCTACACTTCTTCCTGAAAGGAAGATGGTTTAGTCATAATACATTTTCTCATAAGAGACATGTATCCAACAAATCGATCAGGAGACTGTCTCTGTCTGCGCTGTGAAGTAGGGGATCCTACATTATGTGCAACATCTAGTCTCAATCTATCAGCTTTCGTGGTGCACTTTCTGTCATTTCTGATGGATGGCTCTGCTTGAGTGGTTTCCTCCACTCCATGAACCTCCTCATGTGGTTGATCCACATCTTGAGACTCATCTTTGGGAACCAACAGTTCCTCTTCTGCATGCAAGTCTAACTCCCTCTCAAGCAAAAACCACATGGATTTCCCCTCATCGAATTTTATATCCCATTGCATAACAGTCATCTTACTGTTCAGAAAATACACACAATAATTATGGGGTTTTTCTGTGTACCCCACAAATATCCCAATTTCAGCAGTCGGTTCCAGCTTCTTCCTGGCAGGGGTGATTTTAAGAACCCCCCCTAAATTTATATGTATAATAAATGGGTGAATCCCCATGATACATAGGAAAAATTGAGGGCTATTTTATCAATAATATAAAATGTATAT
>JZKD02S1662601.1:275427-323589 GCA_000966675.3 Picea glauca
TAAAATAAATTACGGGCTAATGATATAAGTTTTAAAAAATCACTTTAATACAAAAAATTCGCCCAATAAAAAATTGGAAGCCCCGAAATTTTTCCCATGGGCGAAATTTCGCCCCTAAAATAATCTATGCTTCTTGGCATCCTTGGTCACATGAACATAAACAGATGAGCCAAAAATTTTAAAATGAGAAACATTAGGTTTATTACCAGTAAAATATTATTCAGGTGTACTTATGCCAAGTACATTATGAGGACAATGGTTCTGCACATACACTATAGTATTGCATGCTTCTTCCCACAAATGAATTGGTAGGCCCTGATCATGCAACATCGCTCGTGTTGCACCCACGATCATTCTGTTATTTCTCTCTGTGACCCTATTTTGCTGTGGGTTATGAGGAATTATGAGTTCTCTTCGAATTCCTTCTCTGCTGCATAATTCTTTGAATTCATTAGAGATGTGTTCTCCACCATTATCTCTCCTTATATCCTTCACTTGCTTCCTTGACTCTTTCTCCACCATTGCTTTAAACTCATAGAACTTTGAGAATGTTTGATCCTTCTTCTGAATGAAGAATATCCATCATTTATGAGAAAATTCATCAACAAAAATGACATAATACCTATGTTTTGTTGTTGAAGCAATCGAGAATGGTCCACACACATCTGTGTGAATTCTCTCCAGGATCACCGAAGCACGGTTCTCCTTTTCATGAAAGGTGGAATTTACATACTTCCCCATGGTGAACCCCTTGCACTGATCTAACTGACCAAGTGTTCCCCTTGGAAGTGTTGGCAGCCATATTAATCTCTATTTTTACAAGTTTCCTACACAGGGTTTTTAAATTCTCGTCACTCATCACAATCTTTTTCATTAAACAACACTTGTTACTCGTCGCTTTCTACATGCCTGCTTTTCGATTTTGTTTTCATGACTGTGAGCATGAAAACTCACAGCTGGAATTCATGTTTGATTTCATCAAAGGGTTAATGTTCATATGGTTTATTGTTTATTTGTCTTATTTTTGTTATGAACATGGTTGTTTTCATGGTTATAACCCCTTGGTCTCGAACACACCTTGGTTACATGTGTATTAAACCACCACCCATTTAGCATTCAACTAATGTTAATGGGGTTTTGATTTATAAAATATTTGATCCAATTGTTTATTTGACATATTTATTTTGTGATCAAATCGTGCATATGCATACGATTGTTATCAACTCTTATGATCTTTGTGTGTACCATTATGTCGAGGTGTCATTCCAAGTACAGTGTGGTATGTTGTTTTTGCATGGCCTCTATCTACACGACTTTTCTCACACGCATATCAATTAACACTCTCGCCTACCATTTTGAGTTGTCTTTGAATTGCGTTGGGGAAGCTCGAGGCAATGGCTCTATTCTTGTTCTGTCAAACCCTACCATTGAATCCCATGTCGGTTCCTTGCTGTTAGCCATGGCTCCTATGGTGATAATTGAGCCCAATGGTGTCCAGACATTGTTATCATTTGATAATTCCCGAGAAGACTTAGAACGGAATGGCTAGCGTGTCTTTGTCGAAAAGTTCGAGGGTTTTAATTTAACTGTTTCTCAAGAATTTGCGTTAACGTTTGATGGTTGCAGAGCTAAAATAGGAGACGTCCAGCTTGAGTTAAACAAATATTTTATTAGCCAAGCCACTGGTCTGCCAGCGGTGGGACTAAAGCGGTTTAAAAAATCAAAGGTAGAAGAGGTTCCATGGTCATTGTTGTTCACCTCAAGGAGGATTACTAGTTGCGACCGAGGTATGCCTTTTACAGCTATAAAACCTAGATGGCATGATCTGTTAGCTATTGTCAAACAGTTCATTACCTGTGAGGGGAGATATGGCTTGGTTTTCTTATATCACTTGCGGTTTCTCATGAGTTTTATCAATTTTCCCCTAAACATGCCCTATTTTCTCCTTCGAAGTCTATACAAAATGACAAAGTGTTTTAAAAGGTAGAAATCTGATTCTAGCCTGTTCCACCATTGTTTGATCAAGATTATTATTGTACATCAGTTGAAATTAAACGATGATTGTTGGGATGCCTTGTTGTTAAGAAATGGTTTTGTTAGTAGTGAAATAGGACAGGTTGACAAGTCTGTCATCACAGAAACCCTCATCGAGCCTACCATCCCTCCTCCTTCGCTCTTTCCCTGTGATCCTATTTCTACTGTGGAACCCTCGACCTATCCTGACACTACCCAACCTGACACTCTACCATATTTGTATCCCAAAGGTCGTGTTAAGTCTGTTAAAAAATCCGCAAAGAAAAAGTGTAAAGGCAATGTTGATATCAATTATAAGAGTAAAAGAGCCACTCGTTGGGTTTCACAATGTGCCCAATATAAACCTAAGCCCTATGCAGACCAAAATTCAATTGTGTTAAGTGAAGATTCTGATTCATAAATCGAAATATTTTTAACTGAAGAATATCCATATTCATATGGACTTTGCTCTGGTAAACCCTATGATTATGTTACAAACCTTCCACCATGTCTTAAAAACAATCCCAATTTCCCTGGAATCAAACTCAGTAGTGAACTTACAGGTCAAATGGAAAATCCCCCACCTGTTAATAATATCACTGCTAATACACAGTCTATTCAGCCGCAATGTAGCGAATGTCAATCATGGATCGATAGGTATTACAGAGACGTGCCTTTACTTCAGTCTTGGCTAAAATCCTTGGAAGACCAGGTGAATTTGCTAACTAAAGAGAATGGAAGACTGCAATCCGTAGCTCAAACCAAATATAAACGAAAAAAAACCACAGGGTCTGTTGTTTTTAAGAACGTGGAAGCAACGATTGCCATTGTGAATTCAAAGATTGCTTGATTAAGTCGAATCCCTAAATCTGAGATATGATTGTTAAAATATAAGTTTAGGGTGATTCTTTCTTTTTTAAATTAGAATACATGATTTGTTTTCACAGATTACCTCTAGTCTGTTTTGATTGATTCAATAAATTACTATTCTAGTTATAATTATAACTAGCTACAAAATAGTGAGATTCTATAGCTAGTTGCTAGAATTTGAATTTCTTGTTTTTATAACCAAAAATGCATCTGAAATCTTTTATTCTTATGTGTTTTCAAGAACCTATGATTTCTAAAGGAGACTTGAATCACTGGTGGCATCTCTTAGCATGCTATTTTTTATGTTGTTTTAGAATAGGTTGTTAGTTTTCATATCAAGTAGAATCTGGGAGGTTGCATCCCCCACAATTTTTGGAACAAATTAGATGATATCCATAGGAAACATTTTGATCATGTAACCTATATAAATGTATTGTTTTGTAAACTAAAAACCATCATTGTCTGGGAGCAAAAACTATGGACTTATGATTGACAGACTTGAATGGAAGTTGATATTGGTACAACTTTAGCTTCGATATATCGTATTTTTATTCAAGTTTTGGTCATTTTGATTTGTAATTAAATTGTGACTACTTTAGATATCATGGTTTATTACAGATTGATGTGATGAAATTTATATGATGTCCGTGTTTTATGTCCCTTATATTACATACAGTAATTACTCTGTTCAAATTTGAGATTAGAAGATTAATCTTCTTTATTCATTGAACATTTATATACAAATTTTCACAGCCGGATTTATCTTAGTGTGACCAATTGTGAAATCATAGAATTGTTGTCACTACTTCTCTTATATGTTCTATCATTAGCATTCAATCACTGTTGCTTCGCGTTTACGTGAAGCGTTTGTAAGATTTGATGCGGTTTACCTCATCAAACAACGAAATTGGATACTGTATGCAGGACAAATGGGAGATGCCATTACATGTTAGTTCCCTCATTTTATTTCATTAGTTTAATTAATATAGGAATTTCTTGTAGTCTAAATATATTGTATTGTTTTTTATCTTTGTTTTTCAATTAGACAGTTGCTATTTCATTTCTTGTTTATAAAAGTTATAAAAAAATAAAAAAGAGTGAATGATAGTTTTGCTGTCATAAATCAATACATATTTGATTTTCGCAGGTTTAGATCAAAATTTGCATTCCGTAAATATTAGAGATATATTAGAGATATAATCACATAGATATATTGTAGATACATTTTATAAATATTAGTTAGTAAACTGTAAGTATATTGTAGATTTGTATATAGTTTTCAACAAGTGTTTTTCATTTAGTTAGTTTCTTTAGTTTTGTTTTTCACTTTCTTAGGATTTAGATCAGCCAATGGAGCTGCTAAACCCATCGGAGTGGATTAATCCAAACGGCTTGGGTTAAGTAGACAACCCCAGACCGGATTCACTCCTGCAGTTGACGAGCGGTCAATTTCGCCCATCAACAAATGGCGCTAGAAGAAGGGCCTGAAAATTATTAATGGCACAAGGTGGTTGTAAGACTCCTCCACCACCTACACACTCACCTATAGTGACTAGAAGTCATTCAAATGACAACATTGTCCCTCAAACAGAAACCACATCAAACGACGATATATGGATCACAGTTGAACCAGTAACCCCAAATTATATGGGTGGTGACATACAAGAGATTGTTCGTCAATCTCTCATAAGAACACACAGTGCCTTCACCTGTTTAATACAACCAAACTGACCTTTGGACCAACCATTAGAATTATATGATATCAGAGAACAACTTGGAGTCACTGACCTTACTTTAAACCCCGCAAATCCAATTCTCACTCCTGCAACAGGAGGATCTGGTATACCACCATCACCACCTCCTTCATCTCCTTCTTCTTCTGGAGAAGAGTCTTCTGATGAAGGCAGTTCCTCATCCCATTCTTCGACACCACCCACACCTATGGCCAACTAGAACAATCCTGCCAGACCCTGGCTCGACCAAGATGCAGTGGCCATACCTGGGCCTCAGCATCCCTTACCCAAACACCCGGAGAAGTGGCTCCCTAAATTTGACCCAGACTCTAAACAAATCGTCGAAGATCACATCAAAAAAGTTTATGTTAGCCATTAGACTCCATAGTGTCGAGCACGAAGGCGTAGTCTGTAGATTGTTTTCCTACACTTTTGAGGGAAATGCCTCTACCTGGTACTTTTCCCAACAACCCCACACCATCGTGTCATGGGAGAAGTTTGAATCCTGTTTTCTTGAGAAGTTTGGAGATGACAAGTCTCCAGAAGTTCTAGTCATGGAACTTTCTAGTTTAAGAATGAACCCCAAAGAGAAGATCAAAGACTTTAATCAAAGGTTCTTAACACTAAAGAACCGAATCCCTATGGATTTGATGCCTGCCAAGAATCTTATCATAGCATATTATGCGAAAGCCTTACATCAAAGCATAGCCATTTGGGTAAAGAGATCTAAGAAAGCCACATTGTTAGAAGCCTTCGAAGAGGCCAGTCAGATCGAGAAAGACATACTCATCTTAAAAGACACTACTAGCAATGAAATAGAGACTAGTTCATCTTCCAAAAATAAAATCGAAATCCTCCCTAGACCTTCCCAAAACAAAGCCCAACCATAAAGCTCAGATTTAGAAAACTTATAGAAAGTCGTTCAAAAACTGTCCAATCAAGTTATAGATTTGAAAAGGATGGATGAAGAAGCTTCTTCAAGCAAAGGGCCTTACAAACCCCCGTTTAGGAATCTTTTTCCCAGCAACCGACCTAATTCAAATACTGAAGGCCTAAATCTCGAAAGCCTGCAATTCACTATTCAAACGATTCTAGAAGCACATGATAACTTGATGCCTCCTGATATCCCTGAGGAAGTAGCTGAAAAAAAGACAGTAGAAGAAGATGAATCCTCTCCGAACATTTTTGGACATTTCTCGTATAGTATTTTTCAAGCTAATTTTGAAACAGTGCATCCTTACAATACTAGGAGTAAGACAACAAACAAGTCTTCTTCTGAAATCACTACGACGTCGTCCCCAAAACAGTCTAAATCAACTGAGACTAAACAGAATTATGTAAACCCAAGATTAGATTATGATTTGGTTGAATATCTAAAAAAGCTAAGGGCTAATATTTTTGTTTATGAATTATTAAAAGTCCTTTTTCTTCTACAAAAAATGCTACAGAATATTGCAGAGAACAACAAAGATGGCAATCCAAGCAGTAACAAAGGTTTTCAGAACAACCCCAAAGTTCCTCAGAAGGCCTCCACCAAAACTACTTCTGATTCTCACAAGAAAAGAGACCTTCCTGTAAATAATGTAACAAATGTAGATAAATTAGTTTTAGATCTGCGAGTAAAAAGCAACAAGCTTCCACTATTAGTACTTGCAGAAATGTGCCTCCATTTTTGTTAACTTTTGAAATATTCAATAGGAACGTGCACAACTGTATGGTAGATTCAGGAGCATCATCTAATGTAATTTCATGGTCTGTGTGTCAAAAGATTAATGCTGAAGTTCAACCATCCACCTTGAAGATCATCCAGTTTGATTGAACTAGTGTTAAAGTTATAGGAGAATTGAGAAATGTGCTTATAAGATTGTCGTCTAACCCTAAAGTTCATCAAGTGATTGATATTATTGTTGTAGATATCCCAAAAGTTTATGGTTTGTTTTTAAGCAGAGACTGGTCAGAACAACTACATGGCTATTTTGCGACGGATTGGTCCCACTTGTGGCTGCCTGAGAATGGAAATCCCAATAGAATCAAGGTAAATCATGAATGTTACCTAAAGTTCATAGTGACAGATTTAAATGATCCCAATGAGCCATTTACACTTTCTGCCAATTCACCCGAAATACAAGGGATGGATACCTTTTTCGGCAATTTCATGGCCGAAAATTCCACTATCACTAACCCTAAACAACAGTCTGAAATTTTGACATATATGTAGCCAACAACTTCTACCCAATGGTCACATGCACCCGAAAAAAATCAAATATGGTCTCTTTACTTTGACAGGTCAAAATCCAAGGAAGGAGTTGGCACAGGCTGCGTGATTATTGATCCAACACGTAACAAAACCTTGATTGCGTGCAGGTTAGAGTTTGAATGTAAAAACAACACAACAGAATATGAGGCTCTATTGCAAGGCCTCAGGAAAGCATTAGATACGAACGTTCAAAATTTGACTGTATTTGGTGATTTGGAAATTGTGGTTAGACAGGTAAAAAATTATATCCACTGTTTATCTCCACACCTTGAAAGCTACCAACCCGAGGTATAGAATTTGATGAATAATTTTTCTGCATTTAACATAAATTCTATTTCTAGATTGAATAATTCGGAAGCCGACTTGTTAGCTAATGTAGCTTCGAAACTTTTTCCTGCAGAAGGCTTATCTCCGAATGCATTCTCCGTCGAACTGTTGTTCAGACCATCCGTCCCCGACAACATCACGAATTGGAGAGTGTTCGATGACGATCAACAGATTATAAGTTTCCTACATATGGAAGAAAATTTCCAAGGCGCAGTAATCGACGAAGGTACTCATGACAAAAATCTTTGTGACTTTACGGTAATACCAGATCCGAGATCTCCTGAATCTTCATCAGACATGGTAAATTCTATCCTGAAATCTGTATTTAGATTAGAAAAAATTTATGATCTTCACAACAAGTTCAAAAAATCAGTGAACTATAAAACGAATAGTTCCTCTTTAACGTATGAAAAAGTAAACTTGGGAATTAAAGACAATCCACAGTGCATTAATTTAGGGGTAGGATGTTCTGAACAAGAAAAAGCAGCATTTATTAAATTGTTTAAGGAATTCAAAGATGTTTTTTCTTGGATGTACGACGACCTAAAACCTTTGATCCTAACATCATACAACACGTTATTCCTATGAAATCCCAAACCCAACCTTTTCAACAAAAGTTAAGGAAAATGAATCCAAAACTCGAACCAACTGTCGAGAAGGAATTAAATAAACTCGTGAACGCTAGCTAATCTTCCCATTTAGGCACATGCAATGGGTCCCTAATCTTGTCCCCATCCGTAAGAAGAGTGGCGAAATCCGACTATGTGTCGATTTCTGAAATTTTAATCGAGTGACTGATAAAGACAACTACCCTGTCCCACCCATGGAACAGATCCTTCAACAGGTATATGGTTCTGAAAGATTATCCTTATTGGATGGTTTTTCAGGGTATAACCAAGTCCTGATGTCCCCCCCAGATCAACTTAGAACCACCTTTCGCACTCCATGGGGCACCTACGCTTATAGGAAGATGCCCTTTGGGCTCATAAATACTGGTGCCACTTTCTAGAGAGCGATGGACATCGCTTTCCAAGGCTTAATCAATCAATCTGTCGTAGTTTACCTGGATGACGTTACTGTTTTCTCGAAAAACAAAGCAGATCATATAGCTCATTTAAGATCCATTCTACAACGATGTCGTAAGTATGACATTTCTTTGAATCCTAAAAAAATCTATCTTCGCAGTAGAACAAGGTAAGCTCTTAGGATTTATTGTATCAAGCGAAGGGATGATTATCGACCCTGAAAGAACTCAAGTCATTTCAAAACTCCCCCCTCCCTCGTCAAAAAAGTCTATGCAATCTTTCTTAGGTCAGATAAACTTTGTCAGGAGATTCGTCCCCATCTTTTCAGAAATGGTGAGACCATTACAAAACCTAATAAAAAAGACGTACAATACCATTGGGGACCTTTATAAAACTAGGATTTTAATTCAATAAAAAAGGCCATAATAGATGCTCCTTCTCTAATGAGCCCTGACTTTTCGCAAGACTTCACTCTCTACACATTTGCTTCTGACCGCTCTTACGCCGTTGTCCTAACTCAAAAGAACGCTGAAAACAATGAAGTCCCAATTGCCTTTTTGAGTTCAACCTTCAAAGGGGCAGAACTTAATTACCCAACAGTAGATCAGCAAGAATATGTTGCTTTTAAAACAGTAAAGAACTTCCGATCTTATCTTTTGAAATCTAGGACGAAAATCATTGTCCCTTACCCGACTGTCAGAAATCTATTAGTACAGAAAGAACTAGGTGAAAAAAGGGCAAACTGGGTCACATCCTTGAAAGAGTATGACATAGAAATCACCCCAGCACAAATAGTGAGAGGTCAAGGGTTATGCAAGTTAGTCATTGACTCAGTTGTAGGACAACAAGAGGAAAATGATATGTCAAATCTAGGATAGCACTACCAAAATTTAATCTATTGTGCACAAAACCCTGTTAGTCCCTAGTATGATGATATAAAATTTTGTCTTGAACATGGGTTAGCTCCCCGTCACCTGGATCCCACAAAAAGAAGAGTGCTAAGATTAAAATCTACTTCCTTTCAAATGATTAATGGTATTCTGTTTCTTCAAAATTTTGATGGAGTACTAATGCGCTGTCTTGAGAAAGATGAAGCAGAAAAGGTCTTATTGGAATTGCACGCAAGAGAAGCTGGAGGGCATTTTGGTGGAGATACCACTGCCCATAAAGTATTAAGAGCATGTTACTGCTGGCCCACACTTTTTAAAGATGCTCATGCTTTGTGTCGCAAGTGTGTAGTTTGTCAGAAAGCATCCGAACAGATACAGAAACCAGCCTTCCCTCTGCAACCTGTTTCAGTAGACTCCCCTTTTTAGCAGTGGGGTCTAGATATTATAGGTCCAATTAATCCTCCATCCTCACAACAGCATAAGTTTATCATAACATCCACAGATTACTTCACCAGGTGGTCCGAAGCTGCCCCATTAAAAGATGTAAATGCCAGTCAGGTAATATCTTTTTTGAATTCAAATATTATTACTCGTTTTGGTATCCCTGACTGCCTGGTATTTGATAACACTTCCTATTTTTCGTCTCTTGAGATGAGTGATTTTTCTCTAGAAAAGGAGAACATACAAAGTTTCAGAACTTGTGGCTAGGACCATTCTTGATTGCTGAGAAATTGGGTCCCAGCTCCTTCCGATTACAGAATTTATAGGGACAGCCAGACACCTACCCGATGAATGGCCAAGCTCTAAAAAGGTATTTCACCTAATGACACTCCGATGTACACTGTGTAAATATTTTTGTTTTGCTTTCCTTTTGTTTTTCTTTTTTGTTTTGCTTTGATTCTTCCCTTATGCTTACCATTTTTTATTTTGAGACACACATACTTGCACCATGAACAGTTTCAGACGAAGAGAAAAGAAAAATTCCCCCTCTGAAATGACTACTGAAGATTGTTAAAACATCAATTATGATATTTTTATGAAGTTTGCAGCCATGTTAAAGAAATCTTGTTGTTTGAAAAGCATTTCTTGATTTCAATCTGTAACTGAAGCTTTTCACAATCATCCACAAAAATTTCTTCTTACGCTGTCCCTGTTCCTTAAGAGAATAACTCAAAGATGTCTCCCTGCCATCAAAAGTTGGTTTATTAACAAACTATCTCTAGATCTTAATGAAGGACAGTTAAAAAAAAAAAATTCCTCAAGGTCTGTAATTTACTAAAATATTTTCAAAAATCAGGATTTTTCAGCATCATCCCGCTCTATTAAATATCTTTAAAACTAAATAAACTTTCAAAGAGTTGTGGGAAGTGCTTGTAAACCCACCGGGATACTGAACAGGTCTGCTGGCAGCGGGTAAATGCATGCATGATGCCAAGATAACTTCGTCGGGGTACTGAACAGGCCCGCTAGCAGCGAAGCAATGTCAGGTATATGAAAATTCTCATATATGGAATTATTTGACCTTAAATGTCCTTCGTTATGATCTGGAACTTCTTGGCAGGATACATATATTGGAGAGGGTTAAATGGCATCTCTGTCGAGGCTATGGACGCCTGCTGGCAGCAATGGCTCTATCAATAGTATTGAATATTTTAACCTTAACATCGCGACTCTCTTTTGTCGAGATTGTCATCAGTTTTCGTCTTTTAAAATAACAAGCAATCTGAAACTGAAATGTTTTATAATTGATAATGATGTTCAAACAGTCTCTTAGTTGTTTTCGATTTGAATTTTTTTCTGAATATCTTAATCTGGACTCGTTCGTTTGGCAGAGATAACTACTTCTACCAGTGTGTCGCCATTGTTGGCAGCCATATTAATCTCTATTTTTACAAGCTACCTACACAAGGTTTTTAAATTCTCGTCACTCGTCACAATCTTTTTCATTAAACAACACTTGTTACTCGTCGCTTTCTACGTGCCTGCTTTTCGATTTTGTTTTCATGACTGTGAGCATGAAAAGTCACAGCTGGAATTCATGTTTGATTTCATCAAAGGGTTAATGTTCATATGGTTTATCGTTTATTTGTCTTATTTTTGTTATGAACATGGTTGTTTTCATGGTTATAACCCCTTGGTCTCAACACACCTTTGTTACATGTGTATTAAATCACCACCCATTTAGCATTCAACTAATGTTAATGGGATTTTGATTTATAAAATCTTTGATCCAATTGTTTATTTGACATATTGATTTTGTGATCAAATCGTGCATATGCATATGATTGTTATCAACTCTTATGATCTTTGTGTGTACCATTATGCCGAGGTTTCATTCCAAGTATAGCGTGGTATGATGTTTTTGCATGGCCTTGATCTACACAACTTTTCTCACACACATAGCAATTAACACTCCCGCCTACCATTTTGAGATGTCTTTGCATTACATTGGGGAAGCTCGAGGAAATGGATCTGTTCTTGTTTTGTCAAACCCTACCATGAAATCCCTTGTCGGTTCCTTACTGTTAGCCATGGCTCCTGTGGTGAGAATTGAGCCCAACGGTGTCTAGACATTGTTATCCTTTGATAATGCCTGAGAAGACTTAGAAAGGAATGGTTGGCGTGTCTTTGTCAAAAAGTTCGAGGGTTTTAATTTAACAGTTTCTCAAGAATTCGCGTTAACGTTCGATGGTTGCAGAGCTAAAATAGGAGATGTCCAGCTTGAGTTAAACAAATATTTTATTAGCCAAGCCACCAGTCTGCCAGCGGTGGGACAAAAGTGGTTTAAAAACTCAAAGGTAGAAGAGGTTCCATGGTCATTGTTGTTCACCTCAAGGAGGATTACCAGCTGCGACCTAGGTATGCCTGTTACAACTCTAAAACCTAGATGGCACGATCTGTTAGCTATTGTCAAACATTTTTTTACCTGTTAGGGGAGATATGGTTTGGTTTTCTTATATCACTTGCGGTTTCTCATGATTTTTATCGATTTTCCCCTAAACATGCCCTATTTTCTCCTTCGAAGTCTATACAAAATGGCAAAGCATTTTAAAAGGAAGAAATCTGATTCTAGCCTGTTCCACCATTGTTTGATCAAGATTATTATTGTACATCAGTTGAAATTAAATGATGATTGTTGGGATGCCTTGCTGTTAAGAAATGGTTTTGTTAGCAGTGAAATAGGACAGGTTGACAATTCTGTCATCACAGAAACCCTCATCGAGCCTACCATCCCTCCTCTTTTTCTCTTTCCCTGTGATCCTATTTCTAATTTGGAACCCTCGACCTATCCTGACACTACCCAACCCGACACTCTACCATATTCGTATCCCAAAG
Organism: Picea glauca; assembly: GCA_000966675.3. Classification (NCBI taxonomy): domain Eukaryota; kingdom Viridiplantae; phylum Streptophyta; class Pinopsida; order Pinales; family Pinaceae; genus Picea; species Picea glauca. The sequence continues at coordinate 287,879 of JZKD02S1662601.1, forward strand.
GTGGTGTTAAGTCTGTTAAAAATACGCAAAGAAAAAGTGTAAAGGCAATGTTGATATCAATTATAAGAGTAAAAGAGTCACTCGTTGGGTTTCACGATGTGACCGAAATAAACCTAAGCCCTGTGCAGACCAAAACGCAATTGTGTTAAGCAAAGATTCTGATTCGGAAATTGAAAGATTTTTAACTAAAGAATATCCATATTCGTATGGACTTTGCTCTGGTAAACCCTATGATTATGTTACAAACCTTCCACTGTGTCTTAAAGACAATCCTGATTTCCCTAGAATCAAACTCAGTAGTGAACCTACATGTCAAATGGAAAATCCCCCACCTGTTAATACTATCACTGCTAATACACAGTCTATTCAGCCGCAATGTAGCGAATGTCAATCATGGATCGATAGGTATTACAGAGACGTGCCTTTACTTCAGTCTCGGCTAAAATCCTTGGAAGACCAAGTGAATTTGCTAATGAAAGAGAATGGAAGACTGCAATCCGTACCTCAAACCAAAGATAATCGACAAAAAACCACAGGGTCTGTTGTTTTTAAGAACTTGGAAGCAGCGACTGCCATTGTAAATTCAAAGATTGCTTGATTAAGTCGAATCCCTAAATCTGAGGTATGATTGTTAAAATATAAATTTAGGGTGATTCTATCTTTTTTAAATTAGAATACATGATTTGTTTTCACAGATTACCTCTAGTCTGTTTTGATTGATTCAATAAATTACGATTCTAGTTATAATTATAACTAGCTATAGAATCGTGAGATTCTGTAGCTAGTTTCTAGAATTCGAATTTCTTGTTTTTATAACCAAAAATGCATCTGAAATATTTTATTCTTATGTGTTTTCAGGAACCTACGATTTCTAAAGGAGACTTGAATCACTGGTGGCATCTCTTTGCATGCTATTTTTTATGTTGTTTTAGAATATGTTGTTAGTTTTGATATCAAGTAGAATCTGGGAGGTTGCATCCCCCACAATATTTGGAACAAATTAGATGATATCCACAGGAAACGTTTTGATCCTGTAACCTATATAAATGTATTGTTTTGTAAACTAAAAACCATCGTTGCCTGGGAGAAAAAACTATGGATTTATGATTGACAGACTTGAATGGAAGTTGATATTAGTACATCTTTAGCTTCGATATATCATATTTTTATTCAAGTTTTGGTCATTTTGATTTGTAATTAAATTGTGACTACTTTAGATATCATGGTTTATTACAGATTGATGTGATGAAATTTATATGATGTCCGTGTTTTATGTCCCTTGTATTACATATAGTAATTACTCTGTTCAAATTTGAGATTAGAAGATTAATCTTGTTTATTCATTGAACATTTATATACAAATTTTCACAGCCGGATGTATCTCAGTGTGACCATTTGTGAAATCATAGAATTGTTGTCACTACTTCTCTTATATGTTCTGTCATTAGCATTCAATCATTGTTTCTTCGCATTTACGAGAAGTGTTTGTAATATTTGATGTGGTTTACCTCATCAAACAACGAAATTGGATACTATATGCAGGACAAATGGGAGATGCAATTACAGGTTAGTTCTCTCATTTTATTTCATTAGTTTAATTAATATAGGAATTTTCTGTAGTCTAAATATATTGTATTGTTTGTTATCTTTGCTTTTCAATTAGACATTTGTTATTTCATTTCTTGTTTATAAAAGTTATAAAAAAATCAAAAAGACTGAATGGTAGTTTTGCTGTCATAAATCAATACATATTTGATTTTCGCAGGTTTAGATCAAAATTTTCTTTCTGTAAATATTACACATATATTAGAGATATAATCATATAGATATATTGTAGAGCTATTTTATAAATATTAGTTAGTAAACTGTAAGTATATTGTAGATTTGTATATAGTTTTCAACAAGTGTTTTTCATTAAGTTAGTTTCTTTAGGTTTGTTTTTAACTTTCTTAGGACTTAGATTGGCCAACAGAGCCGCTAAAACCGTCAGAGTGGATTAATCCAAACATCTTGGGTTAAGTAGACAACCCTGGACCGGATTCACTCCTCCAGTTGATGAGTGGTCAATTTCGCCCGTCAACAGGAAGTCTAGTAGATATCTTATGCATGATCTTCAAGGCTCCATGATGAAGATGGAAAAATCTCTTGTGCCATAATTCGCCCTCATCTCGGCTCACCACTTTTTCTCCCTTGCTTATCATGGCATTGTAGCCATCTACCTCCAGCATGTAGAGATTCTTAACTTGAATCCCTATCTTATTGACTTGACCTGTTGCTTTATGTTACAGGTAGGATTTTCCACTACTAAAAACAACATCATAGCCTCTGTCCTCCAACATTGCGACTGAGACCAAGTTTTTCTTGAAACCTGGAACATGCATAAAAATTTTCAATTGAAATGGTTTACCTGACTCCCTTTGAAAGGTAATGATACCAATACCAATTGCACTGTATCGTCCATCGTCGCCCATCTCTATATGCATTCTGAGATCTTTCTCCTCCAAGTCAATGAAAGACTCTTTATCTCTCGTCATGTGGAAGGAAGCACCACTATCCAAATACCACACTGATCCCGATGCACTTGAAGCCATGCATGCAATCAAAGTGAAGTCAAGCTCAAATAGTGAGACAAGAGCCTCACCAGTTGCATATCCAGCAACCATCTTGTTCTTCTTCTTCTGTGGACAGTTAGTAGCGACATGCCCATGTTCGTGACAGTGAAAAAACTTCACTTTGGACAAATCTAGCTTCTTGACTTTAGACTCAGATTTTGGATGGAATTTCTTCCCTTTCCCTTTCCTTGCCTTGGCATTCAAAGCAAAATCCTCTTCATCATCACACTTTGATGAAGATCCATCTCTAGTGTTCCTTCTAAACTCCTCTTGCGCTAGATCCGACCATAGTCGTTCCCAATCCGACAACTTTTCCCTTCCATTGACCAAGTCTTGATAATTGTGCCAACTCTTAGGAATCCCTAGGAGCGCCAAGCTCACCAAATCATCAGCAATGACTATTATTCCCACACTTGCAAGCTCATCTCGACATTGGACAAACTTCATGAGATATTTTGGAATGGTGTCGCCTTTCTCCATCTTGATCTTTCTGAGTTTATATTTGAGTGCCAATTTCCTATGGTCGCTACTGTTTTGGAACAGATCCATCAAAACCTTCCACATTACATGTGGTGTGGTTTTCCCATGGAGACTTGAGACAATGTGGTCTCGTACTCCCTCCAATAGAATCCTCCTTGCCTTCGCCACTTTCTTTTTCCATGCATCAAGATTTGCAGTATCTGTCACGTCCAGCTTAGGAACATCATTGTCAATGTAACCCTTCAATCCATTGTCTTTGAGTACTAATTCCATCCTGTCCTTCCAAGAAATGTAGTCCGAGCTTCCCTCGAGTGCATACTCCAACCTCAAGCCATTGAAAGACATTTCGATCTTGAATCAGCTGTCACACCAAGAAAATCTTGTAAATTCGAATGTTATCCAACCACCAAAACTCAACTGCTGCAATCCCTCTTCCCTGGGAGGTTCGCACCCTACCTAAGAGTAGCCTGAGGGAAGTTCGCACCCTGCCTGTGTATATCCTGCGAACTTGCCTGGGAAGTTCACACCCCGCTTCACTGTAGGGTGAGGGGAGTTTGCACCCTACTTTTGTATAGCCTGCGAACTTTCCTGGGAAGTTCGCACCTTGCTTCACTATAGCGTGAGGGGAGTTCGCACTTCTCCCTTAAGAAGCCTACGAGAATGTCAATGAAGTTCACACCCTACCTTTGTCTAGGGTGCAAGAATTTTTTCTTTGAGAAATGAGCATAGTCTACAGTACTAAAGTTCGCACCCTGCTAGAGACGGGACCTACGGGAATGAAATTATGTTCGCACCTCACTTTCGTGGCTCCATGGCCTTCGTGGCTCTAATACCATGTAGAAATTTCAATACACTTAATGTATTCCTGCGATTCTCCTGATCTAACAATTATACGCCACTGTTAAATACATAATCGCTTCTACTATTATTCTTGTAAAAAATTAAACCACGATCACAACCACAATCACAAAGTGAAATATCAATAACACATAACACATAAGTTTTACTGGGAAAGCATAAAGCTAAAAACCCCACTATCATATATTATGTATATCATGAATCATGAAACAATCTCATACAAAGCTCTAATCCAAGATCTCTCAGTACAATACAATCGTCTCACACTGTCATACACAAATCAACAAATGCATGTGTCAATTCCTATGTCCAGACAACTTGCCTCCTCTGCACAAATCTCTGCAATTCGAATTCTCACAATGAATTACGAATTTCCTAGTTTGCACATGCTCATAAGCATATCCACTGCATGTGTGATCAAATCACAATTGATAGCCAAATATCCCTTTCACCTGTTATCTCAACTAGGTCTCCACTAGATCTGACATGCATGTAGTTAACCGTGGCAAATCTTAACTTGCATGTGAGTTCACTAATTAATTGAACTCTCACTAGTGCAAGTTTAGTTACAACTAGTACAACTAATCGTAACTCACTTAACTACACTTATGATTGTGTTACAAATCCAACTCACTCAGTTATGAATGAAATAATAGATTTAATATTTATTGTCTAATTTATTTAAGGGAAAAGTAAATTAGACACATGTTTCTTGTTGACTTTTCAACAATTGGTGTCTATTGAGGAAGATTGAGTTGTTCAACCTTGCTTCCCCCCTACACATTAATACAAAGAAGTGATTAGTACCAATGATACAGAAGATTTCAAAGTGGATCTCTCCAACATGGTTGATCAACACATTGATGATTTCATACATATTGAGAGGCATAGATGGGACATGGGTTGTTTCATTTTTTATAAGGATCTCGTTTACGACATTGGGGTTAGCTTTCAAATGGAGAATGTCGAGTTTTCACCTTTAGAGGACTAGTCTTCATGCTGATATGATCTATATATTCCATAGCTCAATGATGATATGAGTGTAGATAGCGATCATCCACTCAAGTCTTATTCGTTGCAGTGCACTCATGTTGATTTCCATCCATGCCTTGGGGATTATCTTTTTTAACACTCAAAAATATTATTTGATGAAAAGTCTAGATAATATTCATGCTCAAATTTTGAAGAACATGAGTCTATGGAAAAATCGAAAACTCACACTACCAAGAATCAGTTTTTTCACCTTGGGTATTTTTGTAGGGATTTACATATGAAGAGGCAACATTTTTTCATTAGAAGTTTCTCTATATATAAGGTCATCCCTTACCTCTTATCTTCTTCTCTGATCATCCATGCAATTTTCTTCCAATTCTCATCTCCTCTTAGTCTTCAAGAAGTAGTGATCATGTAAGTGAGGAATAATATGATCCATCATTTGTATATGGTATCCATATTCGTAGATAGGTGGATCAATCTTGTGGCCATTCTTTCCAATAGGATTGTCTCCCTCCCACCTTCCCCCATGAGTTGTGTCCTATGATTAATTATATGCTTATTCATATTCATCATAATTATGTGCTTAACTTGTCCCTGATATATTTTATAATTACGAAGAGGGGGAATCACTTGGGTAATATGCTACAAATGTGGTTTCATTGGTTGTATCATTTCACCTAACATCACCTAGCACCTAATTTCTATGAGCCTCAGGCCCCATGTAAGTAGGTAGTTCATTTGCCTTCTTGCATTTTTATTTGTGTGTTCATCATAGTGTAGTTGCATTTACTTTCATGTTTTGTTTTACATGTTGCATTATTTTCATTTATACATAGTTTTTATGGTTGTTTTACAACATTTGCTTTAATCATATTACATGTTAGAAATTTTTGAAAATTTAATTTTTTTTTTAGAGATACTTGTCAATTTTGAAATATTGAAGTTTTGGTTATATGAATAAAGGGGTGAATGTGCCACTTTTCGATATCTCAATGTGTTTTTTTTCATTATGTGTATGCATAGGTCTTACTAGGAGATGATGAGGTTCTCATGTACTCTACTTGAGCACATTTCCCCAAGTCGTATCCAAACGTTACCCCCCATTTCTATGGGTAACAAAGGAGATGATGTCTAAAGTCTTGCAAGTTGAGGACATGGAGTTCTGAGATCTATATGAGTGGACAGAGCCCCTCATCTTACCACTCATCGTCACTGAATGACATCAACAATGTGAAACACACCAACTTGTCCCACAACGGACAACATGTCTTGCTTCATGAGGTAACAAGTCTCGTCTCATAGAAATGTCATTCTAATAATTCAAGCATTTGAACATGTTGCAAAGAGTCCTTTCTTGATTATGAAAAATGTTTCTTGGAAATTATACCTTTTGCCTCTTTTTACCTTGGTGGTTGACATGTTTTCCTAGTAAGTGGGTCACCATCAAGAAAAGGTTTTCTACTAGGGGGTCTCCTTGAAGGATCATCATACCATTCACATCCATATTTGCCATTTTTTACACTTATTCCCCTATGTTTCTTCATATTTTGGGTTTTCAGACTTATTGACCCAAGAAGGGCTTGTACGTCATTTCATGGGAAGAAGGGGCTAAAGGCCTAGAGGGGTTGTAGCTGGTAAAAGATAAGAGCCATAGACTATCCTCTATATTTTATGCCTAAGGTATTGAGAGAAATGAATCACTTGTACATAAAAATGAAGGACCTGTAAAATAAAACACATAATGAAATAAATGTCTCGCTTGTTGAGTGAATGCATTTTGTGTTGTATTTTACTTTTCTTGTGCATGATACTCTGTATGTTCTTAGCTTCAACTAGAAATGCGGTGCTCATTTCTTTCCATTGCACATAGCACTCAATGATTTGGACCATAATCAATTAATGGAAAACAAAGGGCTTGGAAAAAAAATTCATTGCAAATGAGGATGCAATATACCCTCTACAAAGGAACCCATAAATGAGACAATATGAGCCCTTGCATGTTAAGAAACCCCATGCCAAAAATTCATACCCCCATCCACCTCATACTATGTTACATGACTTAGAGAGGGTATTCCTAGGAAAATATTCCTTGACTTGGTGTATGACCTACCCAATACGACACCATGGCAACCCTCCCATACTTAAATTTGAGAAGTTGTGTAAGGTGTTGAAGCATTGTTTTATTTTGAAAAGGGGGGATTTGATGCACATGTTCAGGTGATTCTTTTATTAAATATGGATTACCTGGAATTATACATGTGACTTGTGGACCCTTGGAGATTGTAATTTTTTTCTTTTTAGGATCTTTCCAAGTGAAATATTTTCCATGGAGAGACTAGGTCACTTGGACCTTCACACAAGCTTGAAGCCCACATGATGGATGACCCGCCCCCACAAATTGCACTCTGGAGAAGATTTTTTTTTCCTTTGGAGGAATTTGGATAACATGTGATGATGACAGTGTGGCCTCTGACACCTGAATGTTTTCCTTGGGAGGCCTAGGATGTCATACCCTATCCCTTGGAATCACCTTGGATGATGGGGTTTTGATGGGTTGATGGTTCTAGAAGAGAGATGGTGTGGTTTGAAGAAGGAAGATGCATGAATTGACACTCCATACCATAATAGATTGATACATGGACTTTGGAGGCCCAACGAATTGCATATAGAGGCTCAATTTCTCACCTTTGAGGCCTAGCGTCACCCTTCTAAGGTATTTAATTTATGTAATTTAATATTTTTAATTTGTAAAGGGAAAACAGAGGAGGTCAACCTCTTCGAATTTGTTGTTGACTTTTTAAAAGTAGACAAATTGGTTTTAGGTGACCTGATATAAATACAGGTCACCTTACTTTCATTTTATCATCATGGTTTTGAGAATTACATACTCTCTTGGCTCAAATTTTATCCCTACTTGGGAAATTTGATCCACCTTGTCTCTTGTGATTTTGGATGATTCTAATTTTCTATTGATGAAGGAAGCATAACACCATCTCTTGATGTTTGTTTCTTGGAAATTTTGTTGGAATATTCTTGATAAGTAAGTGTTTTTCATGGTATCTCTTGAACTAGGTAAGGATTTTTTGCAATTGTGTTGTTTCTTTTTGGTTTTACAGTTAAATTTTGTTAAAACCTTGGACGAGTATAAGAGCATACACCCTCCATCAATATCTATCTTTATTTTCATTGAAAAGAGTATTTTCCAAAGGTTTCTTCAAGGATTAAAAGGGATTACACCCTTGTAGATTTACCTTTATAAGGTTTGCTTTCTCTAGGGAGTAAAAAGGCTTACACCCCTAGAGAAGTAATAAAACCTAAGTTATAAACAAGAGACCCCATAAACCAATAGATAAGGAACTAATCTATTTTCATTGGATATTGAATATTGTGCATTGGTAAATGTGATATCAAGGAGTTTTAATTGTTTAAGTTTGGGATTTGATTTTACATGGTTTAAGATACATTATTCCCTAAGGGAGTCTTCATTTCCCAATTGATCTCATTTCTATAATAAAATTTATGCTAAATCCAATAGGGCTCCAACAAACTCATCCTCTTTTCATTCTTTACTCAATATTCTACTACTAAATCTCACTTGTAATCCTAGGTAATTGTTCTATTGGTTATTGGTTGTATTTTGGGTGGTTTACTTGCTGATTTTAGTGGTTATAAATTTCTACTTTAGAAATAGTTTTCTATATCCACAAGTTTGTTACAAATATTTCTCATAACACCTACTAACAACCCTTAAATTTCTATCAAATTGTTGGTATAATTATTGGAAAATTGTATACTCATTGTTATCTTTATTGCCAACATCTTTCACTTGATTTTGATGGTTGATGTTGCAACTATCATAAATGATTTATTGCTGATATATATTTCCATACTGCTGCAAATTGGGACAACAAGGTTACTCTTTTCATCCCCATTGATTTTGAGGCTCCTATTATCACATATTGTCTTGTTCCATGCAGGTTTGACATTGTTTTGTAGGTACACTACTTTGGAAACCACTCACCATCTCATGAGACTCATTCTTAAGCCTCATTTCTATTGTGAGAAATATTACCCCACGGATAGGCTAAGCTACCCATTGGACCAATACCCCTATCTTTGGTCCAAAGAAATAAGTGAAAAAGTGGTTACTACTTTCCCTATAGATCTAACTCAATCAATCAAAACAAGAGAGAAGAAGAGTATGGAATACCTTGTTGTGATGTTCATCCTCGCTGCTCCAATCCTTGGGCTTGATCTCCAAGCTCCTCAATGTAACTGAAGTCCTAGAAATACTAGAAAAGGAACTATTCCTCCTACTCTAGATGATTATGTAAATCAAATCTATCTATGAATACTGAAATGACAATAGACAAGAAAATGTAGAACACATGAACTTGAAGGGAATAGGCCAAGTTTATATTAATTGGAAAACCAAAAGAAGGTACTTACAAAGCATTCTTGACATTATAGTAACTTCTCCAAGCTCTCCTCATCCAACCCTTGCATGAAAACCTTTAAATAAAAATGTTGATGCTTCTCCCAGAATTAAAGGTTTGATATCTGAATTGTTCCCCCCTTCACCTTGAAAATACCTTCAAGATATAGGCTTGAGAGGTAATACCAACATGATTTAAAGAAGGATACAGTTGAGGATATGGATCCTTAAGTTGGTATTTGATACTAATATCAAGACATAGGGTAGGATTCAACCACAACAACCTCATCCGAAAAGAGTTGGCCCTTAGGAAAAGGTGGAGAATCCCACGATTTCCTATAAATAGAAGGGTGCCCCCCCTAAGTGAGATTTAGAGTGCCATGGAACCCCCTAAGCATGGCCAAAGGAGCGTTGGAACCCCCTAAGAATGGCTAGGGGAGCACCACCCTTCTAAAATGATAAAAAATGGTTGAGTTTTCCAAGAAAAAGGTGTGTTTTGACTGTCAAATGATAGGGATTCTTGTTCTAACATGACTTAGGGATTGTGAAAAATGTTTTTAATGGTGTGAAGGGGTTGTGACACTTGGTAATGTGCACACAAAACTTGATATATTGCATGCAACACTCAACTAGGTGCATACGTCAATTTGCGACACTTGTGACACTTAAGGTGCGACACTCAACTATGAAATTTTGACGTGTAACAGATGCCCCCTCAAGTGTGAGGTAAGAAGAGAAACTAATGGCTGAAACACTTTAAAAATTATTCAATGCAAAGGTGTTGGAGTATGAGAACCTGGCAGAAGCTGCAAAAAATCATCAGTCAATACACATATATGTTCCATTTCTGAGGGAGGCATACCTATGCTCAGAATAGGGATGAATCAAAGAATGGCCATCGACCAATACACTGTGGATCCATGATAATAATGACTAAGGATATGGAGACCTCCATACCATGTGGATCCATACCTCCATGACATGAACTAATTGTAGCCACGAAAAATAAATAGTCGAGCTACGAGATGAAAATACATAGCCATGGATCAATATAATGTGGACCTATGTGACAATATATATAACGATAACATTGGCAACATGTTGATTGTAGTATTATACTGAAATATTTTACATTCTCAAATGATCTCCATCGCAACTTGGGAAAAGTACATAACAGAGTGAGTTCCCAATCCAGGGTCTTCATCCTGATCCCGAAATAGTATGAATCTAGCCATATTAATAAATGAATTGACGTCGAACATGGTAAAAGCCACTTGATTACTAGTCATTGAGGTATACCCTTAACAAGTGAGAGGTAAATCACTAATGATGAAAATGACTCCCAAGGTACCTTTAGTACATTCCAGCAAGTGTGAATAAATTAGTTGAGTTCAAACATTCATAGAATCATATGATCAGAGGAAAATGATGTATGCCTATCATTGGAAGTGAGGAGTCCTACCATTGAGGCATGCAGGTCCCAAGGTTCTAACTAGATTCTAATTCTAATTCCTATATAATCTGTTGAAGTCAAAAAGAAAAGACTCGTTGAAGGAGGGCCATGATGTATCCCCCATAATCGACATGAAATTGACACAGGAAAGTGATTTGATATGTTGAATACAATGAGTATGGAATGACACAGAAAATACAAACTTGTGATATTGAAGATGGATGGATTGAAGTGAAACTTCCCTTGAACATTATGAGGCATGAAAAGTGAATTAGAAGCATTGACTTGACAAGTACCAAGAAAATAATGTGACGAAAATAAGAACACTTTTTGACTAGAGTGGAAAAGTATAAAGACACATGGAATTGGTATGATTCAAAGACAAGTGGATTACCCAACTGTAAGATGATATGAAAACAGGTACCATGGTCAAAGGAGAAAACAACTTCCATAAAGGATTCTAAAAGACTTGACCCACTTCCTTCAATTTCCCCCCGATCACGATTGATGAGTACCTCTTTATTTTTTAATGAGATTGAAGATAACAGATGCTCGGTATATCTCATCCTTCATATGAGTCCCTCACCATATATTTAACAAACTTGAGGAAGGAGGGGTTCGGTCCCATATGGGTATTGGAGATTGAACTCACATAGGCCCTTTGATGCATAGTTTTACGAGCCCAAATAAGGTAAAATCGATGGTTTTTCATGTTCAGAGAGTCTGAAAAGAAATTAAAGATGACTCCATGAATGAATGTTTCATGAATTTAGTCTCCCAATCCTAAAACAACTGTAAAACAATATAGGGGAGAACTCTTCTAATCATGCTTGAATAGAGTATTAATTTTTTGTAACTAGTCTCACAAGGCCAAAAAAGAGATAAACTACCACTCAAAATACGCCCTTTCAAACCTTTGAATGAGTGTGAAAGGAAGCAAGCTCACTCGACAATATTTTCATGTTTAGGGAGTCTAAAAAGAGCTTAAAGGAAACTCCAAAGAGTTTCTTTTTTTATATATATTTTATGAGTCTGAAAAAGAGATAAAATTATACTCAGTAACCTATTCTCATGTATTAATGAGAATGAGAAAGAACAAAGACTAATATCCTTCTAGAAAAAACTACTACGTTACGACGGAAATGACCCTCAAGAAAGGATCACTCCTAGACGCATGTCTCTCTAGAGGTAGTTTTCCCCCAGTTTCCTTAGTAGAAGCTAGTGGCGTTTCTTCGACATGATGTCTATAGGTTAGAGACCTACCCCCTAAGTGTCATTTCCTTTGAAAAATCTTCTTCTTTCCTCATTTAGGCGTCTGGTTACAAATAGGGACATTTTCACTAGGAGGAGGAAAATAAGGTTCAAGTATTCTATCTAGAGTGAGACTTGGTTCTAATGGATGAGGGTCTGTTTCATTTTTTAACAAGATTGACATAGACAATGAAATATGATTGTAAGAGTCTGTTTAATTTTTTAATGAGCTTGACATAGGAAAATAACTATGATCATTGAGACCAAGTACCAGCAAGGATCAAGTGATTCTAGGGGTTTTCATGCCTGAGTTGAAATCATATTTAACATGGGAACCTGCAGGGTGGCATGAGTGAGCAGAGGAAAAATCCCCATGAGCAAGGAATCCTTAAGAAGACCTACTCCTACACTCTCAAGACTAGAATCTTCTAGAAAAGGGACATTATTTGCTACAACATTGTGGAGATATGGAATTACATATTCAAGTTGGTCAAAAATGATAACTTTTTCTTGATGGGGAAATCATAAAATACGAAAAATTGTAGATGTGACAATAGTAATCACATAGAACCAACTATGAAACGTAACAAATTGTAATCCAGGGGCCCATAAACCACTTCAATATCGATCGAAACAATCTTACCCTTCAATGTCATAGAGAAATATTACAAGATTCCTTGAGGTTGGAAACCATGTCCATTAGACTCTTTCAAGGTGGTAGGAGATGGTGTATGTTTAGGAGAGACAAGGGCTATCCAACAAGGCAAATACATGACACAAGTGGAGGCTCCCTCATCCAAAACAATGTGATGGATGTTCTTTCCAAAAACCAAAATTTGAATTTAGAATGCTAAGTGGTGGGATAGTCTCTTCTTAAAGTAATACATATTAAATGTAATGATATTTGACTCCTTTGGATCCATAGCTCAAATAGCTGACAAAAGGGTTCTACATTGACTTGGACATTTCTGTAGAACTTTGAGGGCTAACATAGCAAAATATTCTTGCTCCAAATATTCAATGATATTGTATTTTTAGGTAGCAAGAGCATCCAGATTAAATGTTTCTTTCTAAATTACACTCTTGGATGGGCACAAAATTGCATCATAAATTGGTTTCTCAATATGAAGAGGACTGGAAGATGGAGGAGGAGTGGATGTGGAGGGTTGATCGATATCCTTTCCATTAGTCTGATTAGTTGGTGTAGTGTTATAAGTATTTGCTTGAGTCGTTACATTAACCACATTAAACATGTACACCTCAAAGTCACTCATGGAAGAATCCCCATGGTGAGAATGACTGGTGTTGCCCCCTTGCATAGGCGCATGATGTTTTGAAACCATATTTTGTTGTTGAACTGGTTGGGAGGTACCCTTGATAAATTTAGTGACTTCCTCACAATGAGGACATTGTTTCATGTAGTCATATTCCTCACAGATAATGCAAGGAAACTTAGCCTTCCTAGTAGGTTGAGTATCGGTAGTATTTGGATTATCTCGCTCATTAGAATATTTCTTGTATTTACACCTATTTTCCTTCCTACCTCTTGGTTGTTGAGATGAAGTGGATAGAACCATATTCACCTTGGAGGTTTGAGCAGGAGAGGAAGTAGTTGTGGTGTTTGAAACAAAAATTGGTTTTGGAGTAGGTCTTACGGATCGTTCGATGAGTGAGGAGCATTATTGATCATATCGTAAAGGGTGAAAGACTAGGAATATACCAAATCCAAATACTATGCACCACTAATAGCCTACTCCTCAATAACAACATTTCCCATAGCAACATCGTGGGAAATGGAAGGAAATAGAGACTTTGTAAATCAATCCACAAGGAGTTGGTCCATAATTGGAGCCTTAATCAACCGTCTCCATTGTCTCCACTCATGAATATGAATAGATATGTGTGTGGAAGAGTATTGTAGGAGTGAGGTCAAAAGTTTTGTACTGGTCTCATACAGTATAGGAAACCGAAAATGCATCTGAAAATCCATGGAAATATAATTAAAGTCGACAAAGTAGTTACGCGACAGCTCAATATACCATTTAGTTGTTTCACCTGTAAGTGTTCTCTGAAAAATCCCCAGATGAATGGAATCGCCCATCAAAGAGTTTTAAGAACACCATAAATGGAAAGTCATAAGATGATTGTTAGGATATTCCTAGGTTTTCTGTCAAATTATGGGATGTCAAATGGTAATTTGGAAAGGATGGTGGGCCAAAACGGGGCATGCTGAATGGGATCATTTTTCAAATGTGACAAATCTGGCATATCTAACGTAGACAAGAATGGAATTTGTCGGTTAGCGTGTGAATACTAGTGATAACCATACGACATAGGGATACCAGTAGGACCATATCTAGGTTGTAGCGAGATGGAAAATCTAGAAGGTGATCCCATATATGATGGCTTTCCTGATTGTCCACCCATGTAAGGTGGTTTTTTTAGTTGTCCACCCATGTATTGTGACTAAAAAGATGGACCTCCTACATATTTTGATTGACTATATGGTCCCCCCATGTACTGTGATTGAAGGGACTGTTGCATTGGAATCATGGGGTTTACGGATTGAAAGTGAAAAGTTCCTTGCAGAAGAATTCCCTCTAGAATGGGTTGACCCCACAAAGGGTTAGCAAATCCTGGAAATGGTTGTCTAGGATACAGGACAGTTGTAGTAGGGATAAAAGGACTTGCAGGAGAAAATTTCCCCTAGGATTGTTGATGTTTTAACCACATAGGTTTCCCCCCAGTAAAATGTTTCACTCTAGCTCAAGGTTTCCCCCCATTTGAAGGTTGGCCTCACATTGAAGATCGACCTCCAATATAGGGTGTACTCATATGAAATGGTTGATATGGATGTTGAGTAACTTGTGTAACCGTTGTTGTGTGAACGACTTGACTACCGACCATATGACTGATGGAACGACCAAGTGAAGCACTTGGTGTGTGAATGTGTGGAAATAGTCAAGCAAGAATAGTACATGACCCATGTATGAAAGGATATGTATGTGCAAGTGTTTGATTCAAGGTTACCTAGGTCAATTATGTTTCCAGTCAATAAGAATCATTGACAATAAACACTATAGGAGTTGTGGAAAAAGATAAATTCCCAAGTCCTTCAGGAAAACAAAAATATGATGATTTATGCAAAAATATTGTGTAGTGGTGGAACTGAGCGTTAAATGTAAGAAGAATAAGCATAAAAATATATCATGGATGGTGGATCAGTGAGTGGTTGGATGAGTGGATTATTAAAAGGAGGATTTACATAAGATTCAATTCTTTCTATGAATGTTGTGACCGATTCTTCAATGTGTTAGGCCACTTCCAGGAGCTACGCTCCCGATATTAGAAGTTTGATCTTCGATCCTTCCTTTGTAAGAAACATTGTGTTTATGTTACTGAATGTTAGGTTCCATACCCTGTATCCTATGAAATCTTTGATCCCAAGGATGACGATGAAAGTCAAAGAAACACACTCCTAAGAAAATTAAAATCAGTCAATCAAGCAACAGTAGGCTCAAGGATCTTCCAAAGATGGGATGTAATGCCTCCAATGAACAAATGAGAAGAAGTTACCCTGACCTCCATGTAAAAACCATTATCGGTGCAAGAAAACCTTACTTTCATGGGATCACCCTCCAAGGGTACTGAGTGTGTGATATAAAGTATTCCCCATGTACCATGGTAATCCCCCCACACTCACCTCTGTAGATACCTAGGAAATGAAATTAAGGTTACCAATTCACAGTTAGCCTTTGGGTGAGTACATTCGACAGTCTAGACCGAATGTATGGGAAATATATCAAAGTTTTAAATTCTTCCAGAGGACTGAGGACAAGTGGACCAACAAACTCCAGAGGATCATGAACAGATTCAAAGTTCATGAAGCACCGAGACCAAATGAGTCAGTAACACTTCAGGAAGGACCCCCAATATACGATATTTTCACTATGATTGGTCAAGCTTTGGAAGGGTAATCTCTGTCTCTCTTCCACCCATGACCTTGTGCTTAGCCCATGTGTGAGAGGGTCTTCATGGCTATGCTTATACGAAAGTTGGATTTGTTCACTCTTTAGTGCTTTACAGTCTATTTAGTATTCTTGGATAATTTACTCACTTTTCCTAGTCCAAAGACCCTAATCATGTGCTACTATTGGTGTGCTAAAACAAAAAAATGTTCTAGTTGATTTTATTATCGCATGGTTTATTTTAATGGATTTTACTCAATAGGTTCATAGTGATGAAACTGATGATGTGTGAGAGACTTAACTCTAATAGAATGAAAAAGAATGAGATGTAATATGTTGTTTTCAATGAATTTTATGTATGGGAACAAGAAAAGTTCTATTCTTCTTAACACAAGAAAACAATCAAAACAATGCAACTTTTCAATTTTTGGGATCAAGATGATGCCAAATTGCCAAGAATTGTTTTCCGAAAATCGAAATGCACATGTAAAACTATCTCTTTTTCCAAACATACACCAAACAAAATTCCCTAAAGAATGCAAAAATTTCTTTGTTTGATTATGTATGCAATGAGATATGTAAACTTTTATTCTTCTTAACTTTCAAATGGAATGAAAGAGATCTATGTTAGACACAAATAAATACAAGGAAAGAAATAAATCAAACAAAGAGAACTCAAAAATCATGAGAACTGAAAGAAACAAAGTGTGAGATAACTAGTTCAATCAAGAACTCAAATATGTAAAAGAGAAAGAATACAAACACTTATGAAAATCCTCAAAACATGAGCAGCAAGAAACAATATTCAAGACTGGGTTGCACAAACAAGAGATTCCTAATCATGCAAAAAAGTGAGATATTTCAATAAAGACAAAAAAGAAGCAAAACCAAAAAACCTTTGCAAACCATAGTTGATGAAAACTCATAATCAATCAAACAATCTGAAAGCTTTGCAAGATGAAGATCAGACAACTGAAAGGAAGGATGAACCAAGGGATATAGTTAACCCAAGGGGACAAAAAATAGGAGAAATTTGAAAACTCAATTAAGGAAATTAAATTGAGTGATAAATTTCAAATTCTCAATCAAACAAAGTCAAAGACCAACTAGAAGACTCTGTGCAAAAAACCTCTCAAAGGCAGACTCAGAAAAGCAGGGAAGAAACTAGCAAAAACACCTAAAAAAGGAGATCGATGCCCTTGTTCTCAAGGATATAAAGCATTATGGTGCCCCATAGGAGGATTATGGAGAGTTCCAATAAGATATGGCGTCCATTAAGAGGCTTAGGGGGAGGGCCAGTTAATATAATGGCGCCCTGGTTTGAACTGGAGGGGAGTGCTAGCTTCTAAAAAACCTCAAAAAATGACTTCTAGAAGCTCAAACTCAGCAGTCACTCAGTCAATGGCTCTGTAAAATATTCAATGAGGAAGATGGAAATGGAAATAAATCACAATCAAGCATAAAACAAGAAATATCTAATCACAAGCAATGGATTCAAGATGAAACAAAGGAAATACTAATCAAAGTCCTTCCCCAATGGAGTTGCCATTTTTCTATTGTGAGAAATATTACCTTGTGGAAAGGCTAAGATTCCATTTGGACCAAGACCCATATCTTTGGTGCAAAGGAAGAAGTAAACAAGTGGTTACTACTTTCCCTATACATCTAACTCAATCAATCAAAACAAAAGAGAACAAGAGTATGGTGTACCTTGTTACAATGTTCATCCTCACTACTCCAATCCCCAGGCTTGATATCCAAGCTCCTCAACGTAAATGAAGTCCCGCAGATAATAGTAAAGTAAATCTTCCTACTACTCTATATGATTATATAAAGCATATCTATCTATGAACACTGAAATGACAATAGACAAGCAAATGTATAACACACGAACTTGAAGGGAATAAGACAAGTTTATATTAATTAGAAAACCAAAATAAGGCACTTACAAATCATGCTTGAAAGTGAAATAACTTCTCCAATCTCTCCTCATACATCCATTTCGTGAAAACCTTAAAATCAAAATGCTAATGCTTCTCACAGGATCAAAGGTTTGATATATGAATTGTCCCCCCCTTCACCTTGGAAATACCTTCAATATATAGGTTTGAGAGGTAAAACCACCATAAGTTAATGAATGATATGGTTAAGTATATGACTCCTTAAGTTGGGGATTTATCCTAATATAGAACCATAGGGTAGGATTTGATCAAAACAACCTCATCCCAAGAGAGTTGGCCCTTAGGAAAAGGTGGAGAGTCCCATGATTTCCTCTAACAATATTGGTGTTTCCCCTAAGTGAGATATAACACCATGGGACACCCTTAAGAATGGTCATACGAGTGATGGAACCCCCTAAGCATGGGTAGGGAAGTTCCACCCTTCTAAAATGCTAAAAAATGGTCGATTTTTCAAAGAAAAAAGTGTGTTTTGACTGTCAAATGATATGGATTCTTCTTCCAGCATGACTTAGGGATTGTGACAAATGTTTTTCATGGTGTCAAGGGGATGAAACACTTATAAAAGCAATTGCGGCACTTAGTAAGGTGCATATGACACTTGAGACAGTGCATGAGACACTTAACAAGGTGAATATGTCACTTTGTGACACTTAGGGTGCGACACTCAAGTGAGAAATTTTGATGTGTAACAATTTCCTCTCCTCATATTCACCTATAGGTGCACCCTTCAACTCTTTCACTTTCCATCGCAATCCCCCTAGGGTCACCCCAGAATCCTCCCTTGTGTTGGACTTGTCCTTCACTAAAACAAGGGGGACAAATATTGAGGTGAAAGTGATAGTTGTTCCCATTTGTGTCACACACTTGGTTTTTGGGTTGGTCTTTGTACAAACTACAATTTGTGTGATAACACTTACTATAAAAAATATCAGTTCATAAGGAACTTTTAGCTCTTCTAACCTATTTGAAAGGTTAGTCCCAGGCACTAAGTCAAAATATTTTTTTAAATAAATGAAACAACAAAGGATATTGGTTTTATTATTGCAACACTCCTCCACAATGATACTAAGTGTAACAAGATGGTCCACAATTAAATGATATCCTATAAAGTTGGCTTGGCCTTTAGTTCTTTTTTCTGTGGATTTCAAGCTACATTATAATCTTGTTTCCATAATACTTTTGTATATATTGGGTAAGATGGGGATAATAATAATGGTCCTATGATTATAGGGATCACTTTTATCCCCACTTTTAAAGATACAAACAATGAGGTTGTGTGTCCAAGGTTTAGGGAATCCCTGCTGGACTCTTAAATTGAAGATCTTGTGTATGTGAAGGATGAGTATAGACCCTCCAATTTCTAGTATTTTAGCTCGATAACCTTTTATGTCCTTATATTACCCTTTTTGAAGTCACTAAACCCCAAACTTTATGTATTTTGTAGAAAAAAATTCATCCTATATATAAATGTTTGGACTGTTGTCCACAACAATAGGGGATTCATAAATATTTTTGAGGTAGGAGTTCCAATCCTTCAGGGTAGTCATATTATTTTATTTAGTTCTACGAGTCAAACTTTACCTCTACATTATTTTAGGATATAACTTTAATAGGTGAAGAAGCTTCTCTTTCTTTCTATTTATGTAATGTCTTTTTTTTTCCATTTAATTAGGGAATTTTATCTTTTTATCAAATCTGATTTTAAGAACTCATTAGAGGTATCCCTAATGGATTTTCTAGAAAGTTTACACTCATTTTCATACCAAGGGTTGGTCTTCCTATTTTTATTTTTACATAACATGTCCATAGATAATTTGTTAATGTAAGTAGAGAGGGTTGTAGAATTACGATTGAGGTCTTCAATATTGTTCTTAAATGATAGGAGATTTAATTCACTATTTAATTTCTTTAAGAAAAGAACAACTTTATTTTTGTCTAAAATTAAGTGCCTTTGGTTACCATAGTTGATCCAGGTGGACACTAGTGGTTTCCCACCTATTCCACTGGCTCAAATTACAGTTTCCATCTTGGCAATTTTTCTATAGTTTTTTGGGTCCCAAAATTCTAGGGTTGTTTGGAGGCCCTAAATGATATATTTTTTACATGGCAGTGCCCAATAAATCCTCGTTGGGATGTGTTGGGTCATTAAGAATGTGTGCTCCTCGGATATAAATTTTCGACAAGGTGTCAAGCACCCCAAACGAAGATCCTATGCAAAAGTTATGCCCTAGGGAAGTTCATGTATCAACTACCCCCATTGGGGCCCACAAACATTTTGGTGTTTCATCTTCTGGGGTTAGGGTTTTGGATGTTTAGGGTTTTATCATTTATGATTTATGTTAAAAAAATAATTTGAAGCCTCATTGTAATCAACTTCTTGTGAATGAGTGTATCTGACAGATCTCTCTTCAGAGATAAGAAAGTCCTTTGTACTCTAGAAAGTCATTAATAGAATATGAGTTTTATTGTATTACTTTGTTCCTTGAAATATATTTGTGTATTTCCTTGTTATGTATTTGTTATATTTATACCTTCATGTCATTCTTAAAATAATACGGATCAGTGGTATCAAAGCAGTCTACCCCTTGTTTTTATTAGTGCACGTCCCTGACAAGGTTAGGGTATAGAGGGTTAGGTCTCAAGATTGTTTCTCTTGAGGAAAAATACTCTCACCCACCTAAGAAACCTCCCATGGGGGAAGAAAAGATGGATGACAAAGAAAGAGACCCTATCAAACTGTTTCTCAAGGAATCCCTCGGGCGAGAAAGGAATGAGATGATGGATAATTTATCCCAAATCCTTCAACGAATGCTAACAAAAATGGATGCACCTTCAACTAGCAGCCACTTTGGAGGTGTTATGCCCTTTAAAATACAAGTTAACTTTGATATTCCTTTATTTGAAAGAAACATAGACATAAACGCTTTGGAAAAATGGTCAAGTCTGCTAGAGGGTTATTTCTCTGTCCAAAATTTTTCCAACAATGAGAAAATCACCTTCGTGCTCCTTAAGGCCCTTCCCCATGTGTTGACAGGTCTTAAATCGCTTGACAAAAAAAATGGGTACTCTTCGATACACGGTCCCAATTAGACTATGCACTGTTTGGTTTAGGAAGCCCATCCGGAAATTGGCCCGACTTCCATTACTATTTTTTAGGGGTTTTACCAGTTACAGTTCGGTCTATCGATGAAGATGGATGATGAATGTATATGCAATGGAAATATGTAGATGAAGACTATGTATTGAAATAAAACTAATCTATTGCTAATCTATTCTACCCTATCCTAACTAGGAGCAAACTAAAGTAACCAATGAGTTGTAAATGAAACTGAACTATGCATAAAAATTCCACACAGGTAGTTGATAAAAAAAGTGTAGAACTAGAAACAAGTGCATATGTATATATATATATATAAGAAGAACATTCTAGACTATATATATGCATACGTCAACAACTCAATAATCTCATGACTTAAATATATACGAAAGAATACTTTAAATTGTAGAATAACATAGAATGCATAAGATTAATAAAAAATTAAAAAATCACTCTTACAGTCCATGTGAACAACATACATATCCACTTGAAATAGTTCACAACAAATACAACCTCACATATAAATATTCTTTCCTCAGAAAAACTAGCATACTACCATTGATAGTCAACCACCTTTAATCAACTCTTGTGTGACTTTGTGTATTCTTAAGCATACTACCATCGATTTGGTAACTTATTTATCTTCTTTGTTCCCTTCCTATTGGAAATGGTCTAGTGAATAAAAATATGTATTCATTTTTGATATTGATGGTTGATATAGCTTGGATGGTACATCAATATTCTCTGCAATCCACATGTCAATGCCATTTATGACTTCTTGGATTGTGTTGAATTGAGTTGGTTTTTCTTATATTTGATTGTTTTTCTCTATGATTGTATCAACTACTTGTTGGAAGAGATGTAAGTGAGAATACATATCGATAATGGCCTCTTCCACTTCTTTCCTAACCTTCTCAGCACTGTATTTGAAGCTCAACATACTACTTTAATCAATTTTCACTTGTTGGAGTCTTTCTTCTAGCTCCCTGATTCTTTCTTCTTTCTCCTGATTTTGCTGACACAACCTACTGATGTTATCTTCATTGGCACTAATGAGTGCAGTGCCTGGGATGGTTGTTTCTATGGGATTTTCCTTGCGTCCCCTGTTATAGGAAATTGTGTGAGGATTGATATTGGAATCCCTTGAGTTGTTATCACTTTCTTCACTTGTTGTTGCACGATCTTTCTAGTGTTGCTATCATAAATGAAGCTTCTTAAATTCATGACTTCACTTGATTGAAATGGGGCCCATATTGCTAGTCCTAAATTGTTGAATGGTGCTTCTGTGCTAGTTTATATTGTTGACACTTCTTGGTTATCAGTATCCATAGCCAGAGTGCCATTGTCCCTCGCTTCAACACCTTTCCTTCATATCTCTTTATCAACTACTTTATTTATTGCTTCCTTGGTTATCCTCTCTGCTTCGTATCTCACTGCTTTATTTTTTGTTTCCTTCCTTTATAATTCCTTCTTTGTATATGCCTTTTATTCTTCTTTAGCCTTGGACTTCTCCACTTCAAAATTTCACTTCTTCTTGGAAGCATCATTCTTCTTCTTTGATCTAGGGGATCAAAATTTTCTCAAAAAATCAAACTTCTGGGAATTGCTTCAAAATGGACATGTGTGTAGGCCTCATCGTCATGATACAAACACAACTTGAACAAGTTCAAATGGATGTCGTATGAGTGATATATCGCGTTCTATCCATTTTTCCAAATAGGAACAATTTTGTTGACTATATAGTCTGTAGAGTCCCTACAGTGATGACGTGGCATGGTATGGTCCCACACGTGACACGTGACATGGACTGGCCGCTCTACAAAGATGTTGAGTTTGTAGGATGACTAGGTAGGTGATTTTACAAGTTGCATGGACCAATAGGGTGCTGACATGTGTCATTTGGGTGGAAAGTGGTGTGGTTCCATGTGTCCTAGTCGTGGGTTGCCATGTGGCACCCCTCCGGTAGTGTAAAATAATTTTTGGAGTATGCGGGGGTTGATCCCAGGACCTCCACATGGCATAGTATCCACATAGGTCAGGCCACCAACCTGCCTATGCAATGTTTCTTAACCATATACTATTTAATATTTATTTGAGTTTGAACTTGTGTTTGGTTGGCGGAGAAAAGGGTCAGGGCTTATCCCCAGCCCCTAGTTCATACACTACATACGACCATTTCACATAACCATTGGCACAGGGATGGTTAACCACCATATTAATCCCATAAGGCACAAGAACTTTTCCATATGGAAAATCCATAGGATCGTTGACACGGGCCTTACATCCATTATCCGATGGGGGTCCGTACTAGGCATTGGGACGTGGCCATATGGCCCCCATGCGACAAACACCTCTATTGGAAAAGGTGATAGGCCTCTAACTGTTCGACAAGTCTACCCATTTCTCATAATGATGCAGTGTTATAGGGTTTTTTCCTAGTAACGTTGTAGGAGCTAGGTTACTCACACACATGTGCGAATTGGAGAACCAGAGACATCAAGATTGAAGGGGAAATTTTCCAGGAGGATATATTCTTCATTTTTTGGCCAAATCAGGTGCAGAAAAAGCCCAGCTAGGGGTTTTTGGATGTTCTGAAGGCATTGGAACCATACATTTGTCATTTTGAGCATTGCAAGTCACTTTTTTTAAGACTTTGCAAAAATAATTAAAATGATACATTGGAAGCTGGATGAGGATATGTAGCCGAAGAGAGGGGTGAACTCCTTTATCATTTGTTGTGTTATGTGTTTACTTTGATGGCTATTATTGTTGGTTATTATGTGCATCTTAAGTGTGAAATCTCTCTAGTTTATGTGTTTTAAAAATGATCCTTTTTCCCAAGCACATATAATTTACACTTATACATATTTTAAAAGATACAAGCCTTTACTTTTTCAGATCAAGATGGTATCAAAGCATAGGTTTTTGAAGGCTTGATTGTTTGCAAGTGTTTTTCTTTATGATTCTTACAAGGTTGAAGCTCACAAGAGGATAAGGTCAACTTGTAGAGCCAAGTTCTTAAATGTCAAGAAGGAGAACTACCCAATCACCTCAAGCTTCAAGGAGATATTAACCAAGTATGGCTCATGAGGAGAGTCATGAAACTCTTCCTTCAGAGGATGAAACTTTCATAAAATATTTCTATGATATGAATGAGATGTTGAAAATTTTATTTGAAGAAATAAATGCAATATTGCAAGGTGAAAGCTCAATCCCTCCAAAGGATAATGGAGATAGTGGTGATAAAACTCCAAAGGGAAATGGAGGGAATGTGATTCTCCACCTCCTTCACCTCCATCTTCCACCTCTTCTACCATTTCACAACCACCTCTGAATTCTCTAAAAGAACACGGTAAAACTCCTCTACAAACATCTTTGCTTAAGATTGATATTAAGTTTGAATTTCCCATGTACAATGGAGAGGTAAATGATGAGAAATTGGATAGCTGGATTCATCAAATTGAAGTGTATTGTAGGATACAAAGGATCAAATATGATGAAACTAAGATTCATCTTGCTTCTTTAATATTGGATAGTGCAACACTCATTTGGTGGGAAGCCAAAACTCAAGAGGACATGAAGAAACATGGTAAAGTTGTATCCTCTTGGAATGATTTTATTGTTGCACTTAAAAGGAAATTGTATCCATTAGCACACATGCATAAAGTTATTATGGATTGGAAAAACTTTAGACAAGCTAAAGGGAAAAGTGTTAAAAGCTAGACTAAAATATTTATAAGAAGGGATTTGATTTTGGGTATATATTTTTCTTCTTAAGAAACTTTACTCAAACATATTGGAGGATTGCATAGCTACTTGAAGCACACAATACTTATGTTTAAACCTACAAGTCTAAATGAAGTTTGTGTACAGGAAACTCATTTGGAATAAAGAGGGAGGAATGAACCTCAAGAGGGAATAGATAAACCTTTTGTTCATGGAGACAAAGGAAAGAAGAATTTCAAGGGAAATGGAAGAAATAATGCTTCAGTCAAGAAAGAGGGAGAGTAACTCACATGTAAACAATGTTCAAAACATGGCCATGATGAAGACCATTGTTGGAAACCTGATCCTGAAAAGAGACCCAAAAATTTCACCAATAAGGGGAAAACAAAGACTACTGCAGCCATACAACATGATTTAGGTTCTGATTCAGGTGATGAAACAAAGATTACAGCCATGGGTTTTCAAGGTAAGGAATATATTTCAAGTACTAGTTCTTCAAGTAGTAATAGCCTCAATGAAACTCAACAGGAAAAATAAAGAATAGAGTTTTTCCACATAAGGGTGATTTCAAATCATACCTGTTCGATTACTAAGAGGGGGGTTGAATCAATAAGAGAGCAATTATAATCCTTTTTAAACCAAATAATCCAAGTTTTATATCAATGTATAATTATCATCCAATAATGAGAAATGAACAAATGAAAAATCATACACATACATAGTACACTAGTGTTTTACGTGGAAACCCAAAGCAGGAGAAAACCACATAATGATTTTTCTTATATGTCTTGAAGAATTACATCCATTGGAAGAACCAACTTCCTTTGTTTTCCAGTTGCAACTAGAAGGAGGTTCCAACCCCCTAGTTTCCTAGGATACAACATGAGGGAAGATCCAAATCCCCAATTCTTTGGATACAACCAAAAGGATGCTACAACCCCCTATGTTCTCTGGATACAATCGAAAGGTGGCTACAACCACTTGTTCTTGCCCCATCAAACTGCCCTGAAGTAGAAGTAGAATGATGGAACCATTGTCACACTATCACTGTGAGATATACCACTATAAACCTGTACCAATAAACTTGAACCATGCATCAACCTGTACCTCAACCTGTAATTAACCTGTGCCATAAACAAGTGCATCAACCATGCACCAACCTGTACCAAACAACCTATAATCAACCTGTGCCATAAACAAGTGCAACCAACCATGTACCAAGTATGTACCACTCATGTGTCAACTACTCATGAACTATGACTCATCAATATGTACCAACATCATCAACTATAGACCTCATGTATGTGCCAATGCATCAACTACGTGTCTCAACCATGTACACAACATGTACCTTAACCAAAAGCCCTAATCAATTTCATCATCCAAATATGATTTTTGACTCTGTAATAGACCTGGTCTATATGATCACATACTTGCAAACCTTCCTTAACTTTAACAACAAGAGACTAGCATTTTCATCAAACTTTTCTTTAGTCTCACATGACTAGTTTTGGATTAGTCAACAACCCTAACTTGAAATAATCATAACTTTGTACCTATAATAAATAAATATATGAAACTGATACACAATTTTATTCAATTTGTTTTATGAAATTCCTCCAGGTGTCACCACTTGGAACCTCTCATAAAAGGAGTTATAGCAAAAATCACATACCTTTTTGAATTCTGGATTATTCTAGAGAGCGACCTTGTAGAGCGTGACCCGCACATAATATTTGTTGAATCTATATGAAACTATTACATAGCATACTGCAGACTGTAATATAACCAACACATTTTGTATTACTAAATTTGTATATGTTATCAATAATTTATGATGTTTTTACCCAAAACACCTATTTTAGACTAGTTTCAGGACTAGCCACAAACCTTATTTTCCACGTAGTGTAACTCCAAAAATACAACAAACCATAAGCTTAATTTTTTACCACAGATACTTGGATATGTTTCCTCAATGGAATATCAATTTCATAGTCTGAATCATTCTAAAAAAAAAATTATTGTGAAAATGGTGAGATGACCTGTAAATAACATAGCTTAGAAAGAATCATCAAAAGAATTCATCCTTCCTTGAATTTCGATCTTCTTTTCTTCACCTTCCCTCTGAAATTCGGCTTAGATATCCTTTGGTTACCTCAAAAACATCTATATATTCAATTCTCAAGTGTGATCTAAAATGAGAGAGACTTTCCTCTTATTTATACTCTCCAAGTAGCTTCCTTAAAAACATCTTCTAGGTCACTTTGCCCACTTTCCTTATTTTAGGGTTAACCCACTTCTAATTTCTCCATTAAATTTATTATTTAAATAATTTATTTTGTATTCACTATGAATTATAATACACTCATCACTTCACTTTATTATTTACCTTATAAAATCTCTTAAACCACTTTGACTATTTTGACCATTTGGGGCTTCTAGATGACATATGAGGGTCCTCCAACTTCGTAAGGCCATAACTCTCAAACCGTGAGGAATTATGTGACGTTCCACATACCACCAGAAATAGAATGACATGTACTATCCATATACAATAGTATTACCTGAAAATATATAAAAAATCATACCATTATCCATCAAACAAACTTGGGTCCATTACCCAAACCTGGGTTCTCCAACTTTTCATGGCCATAACTCTCTAACCATGAGGAGTTATGTGATGTTACACATACCACCGGAAATGGCATGAAAACAAATATACATATAGGATAGTTTCACTAAAAAATTCAATGACCTTCATCTCATTACTCCATAAATAATCATGGGCTCTCTAACCATACTTCTAGGATAACTCAATCAACAAAGTGTCTTCCCATGAGGGATTTCACCATAAGGGGACCACTTTGGAGTTCATACATTTGTACTTATTATCAACCATGAAAAGACATTAATGAGTCATTTTTACATAAAACAAACTTGGGTCCATTACCCAATCCTTTGTGCTACCAGGATTTCTTTAGGGGTTGACATCAATGACAACCAACCTTAATCAACAATCTCCCCCTTTGGCATTGATGGAAACTCTTTGATGAAAAACTGAAATTATGTCATGTAATACTGAAGTCATATAACTCATTCTCCCCATGGAAAAATGCCTCTGTCCTCTGCATATCTATGACCATTTCTCCCCTTGGAACCATGCCTCTGTCTTGTGGATATAATGAATCTCTCCCCCTTTGCATCAATGGAAAATTTATATTTCCATATGGGGCTGCTCCCCCTGATTGAATTGTCCTCTTTATAGTGCTTCCTCGTGTACATATAAAACATATAAGATAATCATTCAAAAGAATTCATTTTGGAGTTGAAATATATCCTAGTCTCTGATGAATATACTCAAAGGCTTCCCGTGCAAGTGGTTTTGTAAATATGTCTACCACTTGTTATTTTGTTCCCACATACTCAACTATGATGTTCTTTTCTGCAACCTTCTCCTATAGAAAGGGATACTTGATTGGAATTTTTTTCGTCTTGGAGTGCATCACCAGGTTCTTTGAGATACCGATGGCACTTGTATTATCACAATAGATTGGAATAGGCTCATCATACTCAACCTGTATATCTATCAGAGTTTGTTTCATCCAAAGAACCCGTGTACAACATGATGTTGCTGCAATATACTCTACCTCGGATGTAGATAAAGATATCGATGATTTTTTCTTCCTTATCCATGATACTAAACACTCACCCAAGTAGAAGGTTGCTCCACTGGTGCTTCATAGGTCATCAATACAACCTGCCCAATCTACATCTGTGTAGGAAATAAGCAATAGATCCTTTCCTTTTGGATACCATAATCCAAACTCTTATGTTCCTTTGAGATATTTCAAAATCCTCTTCACTGCTAATACATGTGATTCCTTTGGTGTTGCTTGAAATCGTGCCACCTGTCCAACTACCTACATTACTTCTAGTCTGGATGATGTCACATATAGTAGGTTGTTAATAATTGACCCGTATTTCCTCTGATCTGTAGACTTTGAATCATCATCTTTTCTCAACTTGCAACTGGTTTGCATGGGAGTGATAATTGGTTTGCATTCTTCCATTACGAACCTCTTTATCATTTTTCTGATATACTTGGTTTGAGAAATAAAAATTCCTTGGTTGCTTTTACATATATGAAGTCCCAGAAAGAAGGATAGTTCTCCAAGTAACGACATTTCAAATTCATTTTGCATATCCTTTACAATTTTTTGGCTTAACCTATCATCATCACTACCAAAAATAATATCATCAACATAAACTTCAATTAATAAAATATTACCTTGACTTACCTTGATGTAGAGGTAGTTGTCTGCACTTCCTTTTCTGAACCCTACCTATTGTAGATACTTATCCAGTCTAGAGTACCATGCTCTAGGAGCTTGTTTTAGACCATACAAGGCCTTATTTAATTTACACACATAATCCTCATTCTCTGACGACTGAAATCCTTATGGTTTTTCAATGTAGATTTCTTCTTCAAGTTTCCCATTTAGAAAAGATGATTTTATGTTCATCTGATACACTTTAATATTTTTGGAGCATGCATAAGCTAAAAGAAAATGATTTTCTTCCATTCTGGCAACTAGGGAAAATGTTTCTTCAAATTTGATTCTTTTAATCTGTGCATATCCTTTACATAGAAATCTAGCTTTTTTCATTGTAACATGTCCATATTCATTCAATTTATTCATGAAAAAACATTTGGTGCTGATCACATTCTTATTCGTTGGTCTTGGAACCAATTCCCAAGTGTCATTTTTCTCTATTTGATCCAATTCTTCATCCATGGCATTATTCCAAAATTCATCCTTGTTGGATTCTTCAAAATAGTTTGGTTCAATTGTAGATAAGAGTGATAGGTGTGCTTGTTTTGGTGAACGAATTCTTCTTGTAGTCTCAACTCCTGCATCTTTGTTTCCGATAATATGATCTGAAGGATTATTTTTTTGTACTCATTTGCTAGGTGTCTTTGGAGACACTTGCTGAACTTTCTCTTATGCTTATGTCATATTCTCTTCATCTTCCTCTTCTACTTTTTTTTCATCTTCTACTTCCTTTTGAAAAAGGTTGTTCCATTGATTCATTTTCTTCTTCCTTTGATTCTGGTCTGCCTGTTTCATTAATTGTTACATTGATTCTTTCCAGAACTTTGTTCAATCTTAGATTGTAACACTTGTATGCTTTCCTTGTACTTGAGTAACCAAAAAAGTACTCCTTTTTCCACATGAGAGTCAAACTTTCCCATTCTGCCATCTTCTCTTTTGATGTAGCATTTTCTTCCAAAAACTTTGAAGTGCTTCACATTTGTTGGTCTTCCTTTCCATAGCTCACAGGGAGTTTTGTCAGTGTTGTTTATGAGAATTACTTTGTTTTAAATGTGAACTATTGTATGCATTGCTTGTGTCCAAAATATATCTGTCAATTTGGAGTCCATTAGCATTGTTCGAGCCATTTCCTACACTGTCCTATTCTTTCTTTCAACAACTCCATTTTGTTGAGGTGTCCTGGGAATGGATAATTTCATTTTTATTCCATGACTGCTGCAGTAGTCCATAAATTCCTTTGAAGTGAACTCTCCTCCATTATCATATCTCAAGAATTTGATTTTTGAATGCATTTCATTTTCAACCATTTCCTTGTAGATCTTAAAGTTTTCAAAAGCTTCTGACTTATTCTTGAGAAATAAAACTGCAATCATTCTTGTCTAATCATCAACTAATAACATAAATTACTTCTCAAATTTTAAACCCTTTGTTGTAGTTGGTCCAAATAGATCAATGTGCACAATTTCCACTAATCTTGTCATTGAATATTCCTTTGATTTGAACCTGGTATTTGTTTTCTTTCCTTGTTGGCAATGCTTGCATAAAGTGTTGGTTGGTTTCGTGATCTAGTAAATTTATCTAATTGCTTCTCTTTTGTTGACTTTGACAAGGTTATCGAAATGTACGTGACCCATTTTTTTGTGCCATAGCCAAATTTCATCTTCCTTTCCTAGACAAAAATTTTCATTTCCAATTTCACTTAATACATATACATTGCTTGAAGTTCTTGCAGTTGTAGCAATCAATTTTCCTGAACCTTATTTTCTTATCTCGCACTTTTGTGAATCGAAAGTAACTTTATGACCTTGGTCATACATTTGACTCACACTTAGAAGATTATGTTTCATATCTTCTACTAGTATAACATTTTCTGTCTTTGTATTCTTGTTCCCAATTCTGATTGTGCCTTTAACAATGATTTTAGTTGAATCATCATTTCCAAAGGAGATTGATCCATATATTTCCTTTCTTAATGTAAGAAACCTGTCTCTATCACATGTCATGTGTTTTTAACAACCATTGTCAACATATCACCCACGTTTCTTCTACTTATCTTGTAGAGCGAGTGTCCATTCTTTATTTCTATACCGATTCTGGTTTCTTATCCATGTCCTTTTTTGAGGTTAATGTCTGTGACTATTGTTATTCTATTGTGGTTCTCTAGGAGGGACTGTCATTCTATAATATTTGGCCATGTGTCCAAAGTTGTTACATTTGTAACATTCCACTTCAGTGCTCAAAGATTCAAACCCGTTGTAACTTGTTATCTGTGTTTCACTAGGCCTTCTTGGATAACCCTTTTGTGTATGACTTTCAAAGTTGTTTATGTTCTTGTTGTTAGCTCTACAATTCACAACTTTATGTCCAAAATTATTGCATGCATAGCATAAACCAAACAATATAGTTTGATACCTAGGATTTGAAGATATTCTGAAAGGAGGTTCTCTTACTAATCCTTCTTCTTCTTGAGGCCTATTTGTTTGTTGTTGATTTTGAAATCTGAATCTTCTTGGTGGAGGAGTGTCCCTGTAATCTTCCTTGTATATCTTCCTATCCCCTTTGATTGTTTCTGCATAGATACTTGGATATGTTTCTTACTCTGTTGTTTTGGAGCTTGATCCCTTTTTTTCTAATTGTATCCAAGTCTGGACTTGTCAAGATGATATTTTTGATTGCTGATAATGTCATCCAAAACTTTTGAGCTATTCTGCATATTTTTCTTTTGAATATCCTTTCTTAATGTGACAATCTCTGCTTACAAATTTCCAATGATCTTGTCCTTTTCTTCTAGATTTTCTTTGAGTGATTCTTCAATTCTTTTATCTTCTTCTATTTGAACCTTCAAATTTGTGATCATTTGTTCTAGTTCTTGAGTGTCTTCTTTCTTGTCTAGTTCAGCTTGTAGTTTCTTGTCTTTCTTCTTTTCTCTTTTGATTACTTCTATGGCACACATCAATTCTTCTCGGTAGTCAACTTCTGCCTCTTCAATTTCTTCTTCGACTTCTTCATATTCTTCTTCGGCTTCTTCATATTCTTGTTCGTAGTCTTCTTTATCATAGTCTTCTACTTCCATGAATAAAACTCTTCCCATCTCACTGTCACTGACTTCATCTTCATCTAATGATGAGATGTCTTCTTTGGTGCATAAGATTTTCTTGAAAACTTTATTTGTAGTTCTTTTTCCTTTATATGTTTGTTTTCCTTTTGATTAACCTTCATCAGTTCTCTTTTTCTTATGAGGACATTTTCTAGAAAAATGACCAATACCATCAAAATTAAAAAAAAATAAAGGAAGCTTACCTCTATACCTATCGTCGATTCCCTTGTTCAGTCTTTTGTTGAAGTTGGCCACTTTTTCATCATCTTCCGAGATGTCATTGTTGCTACTATGTTATTCTTGTTGATTTTCATTTTCATTTGATCTTTGGATTCTTTTAAGGTTGCTTCTTTTACATCTGGATTTTCTTGTTCAGTTCTCATTTCATATGCTGTGAAGATTCCATGCAATTCATCCATGCTTATTGAGTTTAGATCTAATATTTATTATAGTGCTGATATCTTAGGGTCAAATATCATAGGAAGAGATCTTAGTAACTTTTGAACAATTACAGATTCTTCGATTTCTCCCAATCCTATGATTGCATTCACTATTTCATCGACTTGTAAGAAGTAGGCTGCAATATTCTTATCTTCCTTCATCTTTAGTTGTTCGAACTGACCTCTGTAAGTTTGAATTTTTGTTGCTTTGACTTTTGAATCTCCTTCATAAATATTTTGAAGCTTGTCCCAAATATCTTTAGAGGATTTACAATGTGCAACTTTGGTGAATATCATTTCACTGAGACCATTCAGAAGTGCATTTGTGGCTTTGGAATTATTCTGACCGAGTTTAACTGCTTTGTCATTTGTTGGTGGAACTGTTGGTGTTGTGTATCCATCTACAATTGATTGTCAAATTTCAATTCCCCGTGCCGGTATATATGTCTTCATCCTTATGCTCCAAAAAGCATTCTTATGTCCATCAAATTGTGGTATTCCATTTTTATACAAGTTTTTTATCTCCATGGTCTACCTTTTAGTGGTTAAACTAATTTCTGAATGAACCTGTTCTGATACCAATTGTTGGATTACTGAGAGGTGGGGTGAATCAGTAATAGAGAAATTATAATCCTTTTTAAACCAAATAATCCAACTGTTATATCAATGTATAATTATCATCCAATAATGAGCAATGAACAAATGAACAATCATACACATACACAGTACACCAGTGTTTTACGTGGAAACCCAAAGTGAGAGAAAACCACATAATGCTTTTTCTTATATGTTTTGAAGAATTACATTCATTGGAAGCACCAACTTCCTTTGTTTTCCAGCTGCAACTGGAAGGAGGCTCCAACCCCCTAGTTTCTCAGGCTACAACTTGAGGGAAGCTCCAACTCCACAATTCTCTGGCTACAACCAGAAGGAGGCTACAACCCCCTATGTTCTCCTGCTACAACCAGAAGGTCTCTACAACCACCTATCCTTGCCCCATCCAACTGCCCTAAAGTAGAAGTAGAATGATAGAACCACTGTCACACTATCACTGTGAGATATATCATTGTAAACTTGTACCAATAAACCTGAACCATGATTCAACCATGCATCAATCTATACCTCAACCTTTAATTAACATGTACCATAAACAAGTGCATCAACCATGCACCAACCTATACCAAACAACCTGTAATCAACCTGTACCATAAACAAGTGAAACCAACAATGTACCAAGTATGTACCAATCATGTGTCAACTACTCATCAACTATGACTCATCAATATGTACCAACATCATCAACTATTGATCCAGGTGGATATCTATGGCCACCCACCTTTTCCAGCTGGCTCAAAACAACTTTCTAGCAATTTTGATAATTTACTATTTCTAGCAGTTTTTCGGGTCCTGAACTTTTGGAGCCATTTTGAGGCCCTAAACGACGTTTTTTGGGGTATGTTGCAGTTGGAAAATTTCATCATGAAATTTTGTGCAACTATTGTATTCCTCGGATAGATATTTCCAATGGGCTATCATACACCTAAAACAAAGATCATATGCAAAAGCTACGACCCCGGGAAGTTGATGTACTGACTTACCCAAATGGAGCCCACATGACTTTTGGCACTTCATCTCCTAGGGTTAGGTTTTTGGATGTCTAGGGTTTTTTGGCATTCTTTTTTATTGTAAAAATGCCTTCATAGCCTCATTGTAATGATCTTCTTGCGAATGAGCGCAACCGTCACATCTCTTCTCAGAGATAAGCCACCACCATTCCAACAAGCTTGTTTCTGCTGCATTTTACAGTTTCCAGCTTATTTCTTTATTGAATAGAAAACCGGTCTTATTGTATCTCTGTTATTTTGTGTTAAGCACCTGTTAATAATCTGTATTCATTTCTTTCTTCTCATAAAATCTGGATCAACTATACCCCTCATGTATGTGTCAACTCATCAACTATTTGTCTCAACCATGTACACAACATGTACCTTAACCAAAATCCCTCATCAATTTCATCATCCAAATATGATTTGTAACTTTGTAATAGACCTGGTGTATATGATCACATACCTGCAAACATTCCTTAACTTTAACAACAAGTGACTAGCATTTTCATCAAACTTTTATTTACTCTCACATGACTAGTTTTGGATTAGTCAACAACCCTAACTTGAAATAATCATAACTTTGTAACTGTAATGAATAAAGATCTTAAAATGATACACAATGTTCTTCAATGTGTTTTATACAATTCATATAGATATCAGTACTTTCAACCTCTCAGAAAAGGAGTTATAGAAAAAATGACATACCTTGCTGAATTCTGGCATATTCTAGAGAGCGACCTTGTAGAGCGTGCCCCGCGTGGAATATTTGTTGAATCGATATGAAAATGTTATAAATAATACTAAATAATGTACTATAACCAACACATTTAGTATTACTGAATTTGTATCTGTTATGAAAAAGTTATGATGTTTTTACCCGAAACACCTGTTTTAGACTAGTTTCAGGACTAGCCACATACCCTATTTTCCACGGAGTGTAACTCCAAAAATAAAAGGACCCAAAAGATGAAATTTTTACCACAGATACTTGGATATTTTTCCTCAATGGAATAGAAATTTCACGGTCTGAATCATTCTAGGAAAAAAAAAATTGCGAAAATGATGAGATGACCTGTAAATAACATACCTTAGAAAGCATCATCAAAAGAATTTATCCTTCCTTGAATTCCGACCTTATTTTATTCACCTTCCCTCTGAAATTTGGATTAGATATCCTTTGGTTACCTCATAAACCTATAGATATTCAATATTCTCAAGTGTGATATAAAATGAGAGAGCCTTGCCTCTTATTTATACTCTCCAAGTAGCTTCCTTGAAAAAATCTTCTAGGTCACTTTGCCCACTTTTCTTATTTTAGGGTTAACCCACTTCTAATTTCTCCATTAAATTTATTATTTAAATAATTTATTTTGTATTCACTTTGAATTATAGTACA